>JAGFNQ010006270.1:0-63642 GCA_024364735.1 Boesenbergia rotunda | reverse complement strand
TAAAGTATGAAATTAGAATTAGGAAATTCGGTTCCTAATTCAATTTATGAGACTTGATAAATTAAGTCACATACATACTTTATTAAGGAAATCGTTAGTCATGACATAATTATATGTCATGAATATGCTTAGAAAAGAAAGGATGAGACCCAAAACCCCTTACAAAATATTAAGGCCAACACCTTCCATTAATATGGTTAGAATCGGAGTTTTGTTTCTCGTTTGGGTTGATGGACACATCCATGCCCGGCTTGAACCTCAACATGTTCAAACCATGGAATTAGTTTATGAATAATATAGTTGGAGTCAGAGGTCAGTCCTTAGTTTTGGTTGTTGGACACATCCAAGCCTGACTAATCGGTTGAATGAGCTCCAACCATATTAAAACTATTTCTTGATTAATGGGTCAGCCTTAAGCTTGGAGCATCGATTTGTTGTGCCACAGCCAAGGTCGATATAAAGAGAGGTGCAGTTGGGTGCTATGTATATTGTTGCATACTTTTTAATGAGTTAACAACCCAATGATTTATGCAAATATTCAATTAGTTGATAGCATTAAGTGATAGTTACATATATGTGATATGTAATCGATATAATTACCTACCTTCATAGCTAAGAATAACTTGATGGCCACAGTCATGGTTGTTCTTATCTATGGTTGGATATCAACCTATTTGGAGATGCTCCTACGATCTCCCGAATTGATAAAAAGGGTTATTCAATTCGAAAAATAAATAGGATTTAATTAATGTATGTTGATACATTCTTTATCATTCTTCTCATATAAGCTCAATTTGTATTTCTAGGATAATCACTCGATCATGTCTTCTCTGAATTTGCGTTCCATTTTGGACACCAATAAACTGACTGGGCCAAACTTCATGGACTGGCTTCGAAACCTGAGGATAGTTCTCAAGGCAGAGAAGCTTGCTTATGTCCTTGAAAATCAACTTCCCAACCATCCTCCAGAGGACTAGTTAGTGGCCTATCAGAAACATGTGACCGATTCTGAACTGCGAGTTGCATCATGCTAGCCTCTATGGTACCTGACCTGCAAAAGCAGCATGATCATATGGATGTTTATACCATCATCTTCCATCTTAATGAGTTGTTTGAAGAGCAGGCGAGATCCGAAAGGTTCGAAGTCTCCAGACTCCTCTTCACCTCTAGGATGCAGGAAGTCACTTCTGCCTCACAGTTTGTGTTAAAGATGTTGGGGTACATTGAGCGACTGAACACACTCGGTTTTGCAATGGATCATGAACTAAGTATTGACTTAATTCTGCATTGTTTGCCCAAAAGTTATTCACAATTTGTTATGAACTATCGGATGAACAAGCTGGAGACTACCATTCCTGAGTTGCTCAACCTGCTGAAGACTATAGAGCCTTCTGTAAAGCAGGATCAAAAGACGGTACTGTTAGTTGGTTCCTCGAAGAAAGGTTCTAAAAGGAAGGCCAAAGAACAGAATAAAGGAAAGAAGAAAAAGGCCAAAAAGACTGAAAAGACACTAAAAGGGACTTGCCATCATTGTGGCAAGGAGGGTCACTGGCGAAGAAATTGCAAGGTTTATCTTGAGTCCTTGAAGAAGAAGGCATCCGATGCCCCATCCTCTTCAGGCATCCTCGTTATTGAATGTCACTCTATTTCCTCGTACACTTGGGTACTTGATACTGGGTGTAGCTCACATATATGTAATGACATACAAGGGCTAAGGAATAGAAGAAGACTCGTCAAGGGAGAAGCGAATTTGCGAGTTGGAAATGGAGCAAAGATTGCTGCTATTTCCATCGGAACATTTTTGCTAAAGCTCCCTACTGGACGTATCTTAGAATTGGATAATTGTTATTTTGTTCCTTCGTTAATAAAGAACATTGTATCTATTTCATGTTTGAATGAAAAGGGTTATCATTTAACTTTTAGTAACAATTGTTGTCACATAACTTTAAATGGCGTTCTTTATGGGAATGGAACTTTGTGCAATGGTATCTACACGTTCGATATATCCGGTGATGTTTTCAATATCGAAGTTAGCAACAAACGTGCTAGAATAGATAATCGAATAGACTCCTACACGTGGCATTGTCGTCTTGGCCATGTAAGTAAGAAACGCATGACCAAATTAAACCGATGTGGAATTTTGGAATCATTTGAACCCGATTCATTTGATACATGCGAATCATGCTTAAAAGGCAAGATGACCAAATTACCCTTTTCCGGAAAAGGTAATCCAGTGGGAGAATTGCTTGGTCTAATACATACTGATGTATGTGGACCAATGTCAACTCTTGCACAAGGAGGCTATAGCTACTTCATCACCTTTATCGATGATCACTCATGATTCGGGTATGTGTTCTTGATGAAACACAAATCTGAAGCTTTTGAGAAATTCAAAGAGTTCAGAAATGAAGTAGAGAAACAGCTTGGCAAAAGTATTAATATACTTCGATCCGATCGGGGTGGTGAATACTTAAGTCAAGAGTTTCAAGATTATCTTAGGGATAATGGAATATTGTCCCAATGGACTCCGTCGCATACACCACAGCATAATGGTGTATCTGAGAGGCGCAACCGAACCTTGATGGACATGGTTAGGTCGATGAAGAATCATGCAACTCTTCCAAAATCCTTTTGGGGCTATGCACTTAAGACAGCTGATTACTTGCTAAACAGAGTCCCGACCAAGGTAGTCTCAACTACTCCATATGAGACGTGGAATAGTAAGAAACCTCACTTAACTCACCTTAAGATATGGGGTTGTCCTGCTTATGTGAAGCAGACTGTATCAGACAAATTGGATGCTAAGTCTAATAAATGTCTATTTATTGGATCCCCTAAGGAAACAAAGGGTTACCAATTCTATCATCCCTTGGAACAAAAGGTGTTTGTTTCAAGGCATGCTGTATTTCTGGAAAAAGAATTTCTTTTACAAGAAAACATTGGGAGTGGCTTTGAACTTGATGAAGTTCGAGAAACCCCAATAGACATTACAGAGACACCTAGTCTAGACCCACAACCAATAACTCATAATGATAAGCTATCAGTTGAACCTAAAACAACACCACATCTTCGTAGGTCTGATAGGACACGCAATATTCCAGAGAGATACGGATTTCTCATAAGTGAATCGAACAACGTGTTACTCATAAGCGATGACGAACCTATCAGTTATGAAGATGTTCCGAAAAATTCAGAAAGGGACAAATGGCTTGAAGCCACGAAGTCGGAAATGGATTCCATGTACGAAAATCAAGTATGGGACTTGGTTAACCCACCTGAAGGGATTAAGCCCATAGGGTGCAAGTGGGTTTTCAAGAAGAAAACCAACATGGAAGGTAATGTCGTTACCTTTAAGGCTAGATTAGTGGCAAAAGGATATCGTCAGAAACAAGGAATTGATTATGACGAAACCTATTCGCCAGTAGCTATGCTTAAATCCATTCGGATGCTCCTAGCCATAGCAGCTCATTATGATTATGAGATATGGCAAATGGATGTGAAAACAGCTTTCCTTAATGGAAACCTGCTTGAGGATGTATACATGATACAACCTGAAGGTTTCACATCGGTTGATAAAACCAAAGTATGCAAGCTTTGACGATCCATATATAGACTGAAGCAAGCATCAAGGAGCAGGAACATCCGTTTTGATGAGACAATCAAAGAGTTTGATTTCTCACAAAATCCTGACGAACCTTGTGTGTACAAGAAGGTTAGTGGGAGTGCAGTCGTATTCCTAGTATTATATGTCGACGACATATTACTTATAAGAAACGATGTATCAGTCTTATAGACAGTTAAAATTTGGTTGTCCAAAACTTTCTCCATGAAAGACCTGGGAGAAGCAACCTATATCCTTGGGATTAGAATCTATAGAGATAGATATAAACGGTTGCTTGGTCTTTCGCAGTCTACATATATAGACCGAGTGCTAAAAAGGTTTAGCATGTCGGAATCCAAGAAAGGTTACCTTCCCATTAGGCATGGGATCAACCTTTCAAAGTCTATGTGTCCGCGCACAGAAGACGAGAGGATTTGCATGAATAAGATTCTTTATGCATCCGCGATAGGATCTATCATGTATGCTATGTTATGTACTAGGCCTGATGTATCATATGCTCTGAGTGTCACGAGCAGATACCAGTCGGATCCAGGAATGGATCATTAGGCGGCTGTCAAGACAATCCTTAAGTATTTAAGAAGAACTAAGGATGTGTTCCTAATATATGGAGAAGGAGATATGATAATACGTGGGTATACAGATGCCAGTTTCCAGACAGATAAGGATGACTCCAAATCTCAGTCTGGATACGTATTAATTGGGGATCATGATGTACTACTAGGTGCCACTCATGATCGTTCTATAATTAATAAATTATAGACGGCCAACATAAATCGAAAGCCTATTTAGTCACACGCACTACGAGTAATCTGAGGGATTTAAAACGAGTTAAAAATTAGATTTTCCGATCAAGAGAAATAAGTCGAATCTGAATTTATCAGAGGCGCAACGGAAGCTTAAAACGGCTAAGTCTTTTGAAGGCTTATTGGGCGAATTAAATGAGTTTAATTCGCAAGGGAAGGGCTTGGAGTGCCCGGCCAAAGAGGGTGCCCACCCTCTTTGGTTTGGCCGGCCACCAAAAAGAGAGAAACCAATTTAATTAGTTTAAATTATAAAATAAATCAAGCGCGATTTGTTTTATAAAATTTATAGATAAATAAATTTGTTTTCATGGAAATTAAAATAAACTTTAAATGGTTTATTTTTATTTTATAAAATCAATTATGAATTGATTTTTCCATGATAAGAAAAATTTATATAATAAATTTATTCTTTTTATGGAAATTAAAATGAATCATGGATTGGTTTATTTTATTTTATAAAATCAATTATGAATTGATTTTTCCATGATAAAGAAAAATTTATATAAAAAATTTATTCTTTTTATGGAGATTAAAATAAACTTTAAATGGTTTATTTTTGTTTTATAAAATCAATTATGAATTGATTTTTTCATGATGAGAAAATTTATATAATAAATTTTATGAAAATTTATTCCATAATTAAAAAGAGAGATGTATTTGTTTTATTATAAAATTAGTTATAATAAAACTTGGCATAACAGAATAATTAATAAGAAAATTTATAAGATAAATTTCTTATGAAAATTTATTCCGTTAATTCCGTTAAAGGGGAGACATGGCAAGGGAGAGGCTACTATATAAAGTAACCAAGGCTAGGCTTGAATTCCTCAATTCAGTTATCAAGAGATTAGTAGCTCCCTCTCTCTCTCTAACTCTCTCTCTCTAGGGCCGGCCCCCCCTCTCTCTCTAGTGCCGGCTCTCTCTCCTCCCTTAGGGCCGGCGCACATCCCAAGGGTGGCCGAGAGCTTCATCCGCCAAGAAGGTGCCGAAGTAGAAGAAACGGATCGCGACTCCTTCTTTCCTTTCCCGGAATTTTGATTCCGTTACTTGGTGGTTAGTTTCCATCTTTCTCTCTTGTTTTCCTAGTTGTGCCTTTGGAGAATCTAGTAGTTCTCGTCGGCACAAAACTCGTGGCTTTGCGAAGTCATCCCGAAGAGAACTCGGCGTGGACGCAAATAGATGCGGAGCTTCCAAGGGACGCTACGGTTGGATCTCGTCCCTTACTTCGAGTTACGCGAGGTACTTAGTAAATTAGTTTACTTTTTCGCAAAATTTTAATTTATGATCATGTCCACACATCATAAGGTCGCATGCTAGATACGTGGTAAAAAATAATTTGAGAAATTATTTATGCTAATTCTTCCGCTGCACGTAAATATTTTAAAATTTACGAACCCGTATCCTTGTCAACATGCACCCGGTCCCAACAGTCAGGTGACCGATCAGGAGGTTTGGACTGCGAAACTCAGAAATCGTCTAAATTAGAGGTGGATCGGTCCGGTGATCGATCCACAACCTGGGATCGGTCTGGTGATCGGTCCAGGAGAATCTCAAAGAAATCACGATTTCTGATTGAGCATTGGGGATCGATCAGGACGAAGCCTAATCGGTCTGGACCCAGCCTGATTGGTCTGGTGACCGATCAGGAGGCTCTCTGATCGGTCCGGTGACCGATCACTTTAATTCAAATTACACTGTCAAACGCTCTGATCGCGCCTGACCATATCCGATTCTCTGCTGTTTACGTCTGATACTTGATTTACTGTGTGATATGCTACTCTAACAGTCTGATTAAGCTGCAGGTGACAGGGGAGGATTCAAACACTCAAGGAGGGTCAATGGAGAACTTTCCTTGGAGCAGGTTTGTCCGTTTTTCCATCTCAGGTTGCAACGGCCGAGCTACAAACTGGAGCTGAGACTGGAGATTGGCTGAGGGAAGCTCAGAGAGTCCAGGGATAGCTCAGTGGTAGATGGCGTTGGCAGATGAGCAGCTGGGAGCTGCAGGGATGGTGTCATCTGATGCTTGGTGGAGAAACAAAAGAGAGAAGAAGACTTCAGTTGAAGCAAGAGTTCGACAGTTCCAAGTGTTCGAGCTTGCTGAAGTTCTTGCTGCGATTTTGTGTTCTCCACACTTGACTTGCTGTGTGCGTTTGCTGTTGATTCCTTGAGCAAGTCATTGAGATCTGAGGAGCAACCAACTCTTACGTGAGTGCTGGGAGGAAGGAACAATGAGCTTGGAGTCCAACAGTGAGAAGACACGAAGGAGGGAGTCCTTGCGTGAGATCGTCGCTGGGTGGAGCTCGGGATAAGTTTGCTATGTTCTTGTCCTTGCTAAGTGCTGAGTAAGAGTATTCTCTGTGTTTCATTAAGCTTAAATCTATATCCTTGTTTAAAACGCTGTGGAGAGGTTTCTTCCATTGTGCTACTGATAAGGTTGAGTGCAGAAATCTTGATAAGTGCCAAAGGTCAAAGTGATTGGCTATATTCACCCCCCCCCCCCTCTCTAGCCATCCGGTTCCCAACACTGGAGACTTTCTTCATGTCAGATTTGGATGTTTTCTCTTCTCAGGTTTTAACGGATTTTGAGCCGCGGCTGGCGACTGACAAAGGCTCAGCTGAAGAGGTCTTCAGTGGACTGAGTGCTCAGGGAGGTCATTGGGTTCAGGCTGTGCTCAGTGAATGCTGACGAAGCTTGGCGATGAGGAGTAGAGGCTTAAGACGCAGCTGGAAGCAGAGGAACGAAAAAAGAAGTGAACAGACAGAAAACTTAGGAAGTTTTGGCTGGGTTGTGCTTGTGCTCTCTGATGCTTTGTGCTTAAGTGTTCTTGCTACATTCTTGTGAGAGTTTCCTTCGAGTGTCTCGTGAGCTTATCTTGTACCCATCTGAGACAGCTTGTGGAGAGGTTTTCTCCACCGAGAAGGAGACAGTTGCTATCCGGGGTTCACCGGGGCTTGATCTGCCGACGATCAAGGGATCGCCCACCTCACGAGCACGCCAAGGAGTAGGGGCAAGTTATCCCCGAACCTTGTAAATGATCCTTGTTAGCGTTTTGTTTTGTTTTTCATTTCTGCATTTATACTTGTATTATTTTCTTCCGCTGCTGCTGCTGCTAACTCTAAGTGCAGAAGTTTTTAAAAGAGAGCAAGAGTTTGTTGTCTGGCTACATTCACCCCCCCTATAGCCATCCAAGCACCAACAAGTGGTATCAGAGCTTGGGGCTCTGCTCAAACGGCTTAACATCCGAAAGTCTACAAGATGGAAATGGGAAGAGAAGGCTTGAGTACAAACAAACCTCCATTCTTCGACGGCATTGATTTTCCATATTGGAGGTTAAGGATGGAGTTCTACCTCAAAACCAACATCAGCATGTGGTTTGTTGTCAAGGAGGGTTTTTCCACTCCTAAAGATGCTAAGGGAAAAGAGTTGGATTTTTCAAAGTGGTCGGCAGAGCAAATCTGGAAAGGTGGGGCTGATGCAAAAGCTGTGGTCACCTTGCAATGCGGGATGACCAAGGAGGAGTTGATCAAGGTGAGTCCCTTCACAAGTGCTAAAGACCTATGGAGCAAGCTCATTGAGCTCCATGAGGGCACTCAAGATACCCGAACAGCCAAGAAGGACCTACTTCACAGCCAACTCCAAAATCTGTCTATGGAAGAGAATGAAAAGGTATGTGAACTCCATGGTCGCTTCAAAGAAGTTCTAAACGGTCTCCATTCCATTGACGAAAAGGTCGAAAATCGAGACCTTGTGAGGTATGTACTAAAAGCTTTTCCGAGGAATGCTTTGTGGTCATCTATGGTGGATGCCTACAAGGTATCCAAGGATCTTTCTTTTGTCAAGTTAGAAGATTTATTTTGTGAAATGGAACTGCATGAGATCTCTAACCAAATCCCCAAGGAGAAAGGGGTTGCTCTTGTTGCATGTGACAGAAGGAAGAGGAAAGAAAAGGAGAAGAAGAAGGAGGAGGAGGAAAGCTACTGTCATTTGGCTTTCATGGCCTTAGAAGACTCAAATGAAGGAAGTAGTGATGAATCAAGTAGCTCCTCAACCGCGCCTTCATCATCTTCGGATGATGAAGAGGTAATCTCTCCGGAGTTAGACAAATGCTATAGGACAATAGCATGCTTAACGAAGTTGTTAAAGAAATATAAGAATAAGATTAAGTCATTGAAATTGGAAGTAGAAGATTTGAAATCCTCTAGGGTTGAGGATATTAATGATTTTCATAATGAGACTCTTGAGAATGAAAATAGGGACTTGAGGGGCGAAATTGAAAATCTCAAGAATATTCTTGAGAAGTTTTCAACTAGCTCCAAAACTTTAGCTATGATCTTAAATTCGCAAAAAGCGATTTACAACAAGGCCGGTATAGGTTACCGACCTAAAGAACCAAGCTTTGTTTCATTGATGACTAGAATTTATTTTAGATCATCAAATGATCCTAGAGTGCAAAAAGTCAAAAAGAAATTGACTAAGGCATGGGTGCCTAAGTCTTTCATTGTTGATGTATTAGGTCCCAAAATTTGGATACCTAAAACCTCTATCTTTAGAATTGTATAGCTTTGATTGAGGGGGAGCATCTATCAACATGGGTGGTTGATATTTGGCGCTCCAAAAACATGGTCATTCCTAGTTAGGGAGGTGCTTACCATTTCCTCAAATTAATGGATGACCATGTGCACAATGTAGGTGATTAGATTTAAATCAATTGAGAACTTGAATTCCCTACACATTGTAGATACATGAATTTTGGGTTGTCTTCATTTATATGTGTGAGCAGTAGGGAAATTGTTATCCATGCACAAGGTTACACTAGTTCCCAATGGATCAACAAGTTTTGAAAATTTATCACATGAATGGGTTAGCTTGACACATAACTTGTTCTTGTTGTGGTAATCTGTGGTCCAGAGTGACCAAGTGTTTTGGTGTTTGGGCAAAGGGTTTAAGTTAGGTTTACCCTTATGTTCTTATATATGTATGTTGAGTGTGCAGGTTGTACAGGTTACACATATGGACTTAACTAGACGGCATCGATACGGTGAAGGGTGGCATGGAGACAAGATGGAGACTTGTGTGCACCCGAGGGACGTTGGAGAGCAGGGACGATGAGCTGATAGGCACGGACTTCGAGGCATGTGTGAAGGATGGCATGGAGGCAAGTTAGAGGCTTTGCGTGCATCCGAGGGACGGGAGCCGAAAATGAAGAGGGCGCGAAGGCAACAGTCGAGGTTGCTGAAGAGGAGTCAGTCGAGTCGTGAGGGTACGTGTGCTGTGTGATTGTACTCGGAAAATCCTAGGGTTCGAGTGCGGAGTGAAATGTACTCGGGAAAGGTAACCTTAGGTATGTGAGTAGATCAGTCGACTGGCCTGAGGGTAGTCGACTGATAAAACTCACAGAAGGTTCTCAGCCTGGGACCAGTCGACTGCCCTGGGACCAGTCGACTGGTAGATGGCTGGTGAGTTGGCTGAGAATTCGAACGTTGAGATACAACGGTCGAATTTCAGTGGCACCAGTCGACTGCCCTGGGGGCAGTCGACTGGTAGCGAGGGTTTCATCCCAAGTCCTATTTAAAGAGGACTTCGTGGTGGCTGAGATTCTTGACGAATCTTGTCTTGGTTAAAGGCAAGATAGTAGTCTTTGTGCTCAAAGGTTTGCTTGGTGTTGTCGCGAGGTTTCTCCACCGACAAGGAGCGACGAGGGCTAGCCGGAGGTTATCCGGGGAGTGATCCACCGACGGATTCTTGGATTAGTCACTCGGCCGGGATGGATACCAAGTAAAATCGGTTTGTTAGCATTGTTTCTTATTTACTTTGCATATTATTGTTTCCGATGCGCTAACAACTTAGTAGAGATCAAAACGACGACAAACGCTATTCACCCCCCCCCTCTAGCATACCGGAAACGATCCTACAGTTGGTATCAGAGCGAAGGACCGCTCTTAATCGGACTAACCGCCGAGGGAGCACATGCTAAAGGGAAAAGAAAATGGAAGATAAGTTGGGGGACGACATCTATACTCCGCCGGCCTACGACCATGAAAATTTCAGATATTGGAAAGCGAGAATGGAGGCATGGTTCGGAATGGAGTGGGACCTTCGGATCGCGCTTGAAGACCCCTTTGAAATTTGGAGAGACAAGCACGGGAAGAGGCTTCGCCCTAGATATTGGACAAATGAACAACAAGAACAATCTAGGGCAAACGAAAAGGTAATCAATATTTTGATTGATATTTTGCCTAAAGATGTGTTGAGTTGTGTAGGAGAATATAAAAGTGCGTATGAGTTGTGGAGCAAATTGAAAGAAATTCATGAGAAACCTACACAATCTCAAGAGTCCAAAGAAATGGGTGAAGATGGAGAAAGAGGAAAGGAAGTGTCAATCGAGGAGGAGAAATTAAGTGAAAGATCATCAACATCCTCAAGAGAAGAAGAGGAAGAGGTCTCCACCTCAAGGATTGAAGGGAGGAGAGACCCTCAACCGTACCGGATCAAGAGGAGGCATCCACATCATCAAATGCTAAAAAAAGAAGCTCCAACCTCCACCAAAGCAAGAGCCAAGGACAATATCACATGCTTTGGGTGTAATGAAAAGAGGCACTACAAGGACAAGTGCCCGAAAGGTAAAAAGGAGGTAAAATCTACACTCATTTCAAGTTCTTTTAAATCTAACATGAGTTGTAGGAATGGAAGAGCCCAAGAAAAGAAAAAGAAGATTCGATACTTCACATGTGGAGAGCTAGGGTACCACCACACCAAGTGCCCTAGAAAAGGTGATCTAAAAAAAATAGAGCACTTGAGGAGATGGGAGAAAGAAGAAATGAAGAAGAGAAGAAGCCCACATCAAGGAGGAACTCCAAAGGTAAGGAAGGTAACTCCTAACCATAAGCCAAAATGTAATTCTAATTCAAGTTCCTCCATGCATGATAAAAATAGAATTAATTATACATCCATGCATGCTAGGATTAATGAAAATTGCTTAATGGTGCACAATTTCGAATTTAGATATAATGATAGGACTAGGGTTAATAAGGTAGATCATAACCCTAGGAAAAGCATGCATCATGATCAACCTAGGACCTTTGTACCTAAGGAACAAGGCACTAAGCCCAAGAACGGAAGGAATGTGCCTAGAAAGGAGGGTAAGTCTAGGAATGTCCGAAGTGGACATATGGATTCTAGGTTTAGGAACCTAGAAAGGGAAAATCAAGCTTTAAGGGAAAAGCTTGATAGGTTAGAGAAAACCCTATAGAGATTCACTATTGGATCTAAGGATTTAGATATGGTGTTGGGTGGTTTAAACCGCACCAATGATAGATCGGGGTTGGGATACCGGTCTAAGAACTCCCATGCCAAGGGAAAGAAATATGCTAGGCTAGCATATGATTATGGCAAGAAGGGGGAGTCCAAAAATGGCAAAGGGGTATCATTTTAAGGAAAAAAGAAATGACTTAACCAAATACAAGGTGTCTAAGGTTAAGAGGGTTAAGTTTGTAGGCCAAGAGTCACCGGTGGAACACCGATGTGGCCTAGTGATGGTTGAGTCACCTAGGGAGGTGGCTAGGGCTAAGAGCTCAAAAGGGAGCTCTAGGAGCCTTTGGGATATATGGTGAATGGATCTTTGGAGGGTTCCTCCTAGAGATCTAGTTGGACCATGGAGTGTGCCAAAGGAATTGTAGACGGACTTGAGTCTCAATTCTTGGGTTTTGGCACGGTGTTTTTGAGTTTCATGCATGGAAATATGACATTGGGGTCATATTGCATGAAAATTAGTTTTTGGTGTGCAATTGTCATGTAAATCAATGTTAGAGACGCATTGTGGGTTGACATGGGCAGAGACATCAAGGGGAAACCAAAACTAGGACTTTTGGTTAAGGTTTGAGTGAACATTTTTGCTAGTTTTTGGGTTTTGTGTCAAACTTGGGAATGGTGATAGATACATTTTGGAATGTATTTTTCCCAAGTAAATATGGGTACCACAAACCTCTCCACAAAATTTGGAAATTTTTGGAGATTTATGGAATTTCTGGCGTATTTCTGAATTTCGTCAAAAAGGCTGAAATTTTGGTTTTCAGAGTATCAGTCGACTGCCCTGGGGGGTAGTCGACTGGTCAAGGCTGATTTTTGTATCAGCAGCTAGTTTCGGGTCCGAATGAGGCAAAAATAAGTGTATGGGAGGCTAGTACACATTGTTTATGGTCATTAAGGATTAAAAGAACCGATAATTGAGATATTGTTGGGTTCTTTTTGATGTTAGACAAAGGGGGAGAAGTGTTGGGTTTAAGTTGGGAAACCAAACACACCTTTGCTAGAAACCCTAGGTTTAGGGGGAGCTAAGATTAAGGGGGAGCATGGTTGCTCCATTCTTGGCGAAGGGGAACCTTGGAGAGGTTCTTAAAAAGCCTTTGTAAGTCCAATATAGGGGGAGCTTGGGAGAATCTTTAAAAAGCCCAATTTGGTGGAAAATCCTAACTTGGAGGGTTAGGTGTGGAAAATTCCTAACTTCGAGGGTTAGGTGTGGAAAATCCTAACTTTGAGGGTTAAGTGTGGGATGCCTTGAGATAGGATCCATTTTTGCATTGCATATGCATTATTTTTGCTATTGACTACTATTTTGCTTTTCCTAACTTAAACGTATTGCCAAACATCAAAAAGGGAGAGATTGTTGAGGCAATCTGTGGTCCGGAGTGACCAAGTGTTTTGATGTTTGGGCAAAGGGTTTAAGTTAGGTTTACCCTTGTGTTCTTATATGTGTATGTTGAGTGTGCAGGTTGTACAGGTTACACATATGGACTTGACTGGACGGCCTCGGTACGGTGAAGGGTGGCATGGAGACAAGATGGAGACTTGTGTGCACCCGAGGGACCTTGGAGAGCAGGGACGATGAGCTGATAGGCGCGGACTTCGAGGTATGCGTGTAGGATGGCATGGAGGCAAGCTAGAGGCTTTGCGTGCATCCGAGGGACGGGAGCCGAAAATGATGAGGGCGCGAAGGCAACAGTCGAGGCTGCTGAAGAGGAGTCAATCGAGTCGTGAGGGTACGAGTGCTGTGTGATTGTACTCGGGAAATCCTAGGGTTCGAGTGCGGAGTGAAATGTACTCGGAAAGGGTAACCTTAGGTATGTGAGTAGACCAGTCGACTAGCCTGAGGGCAGTCGACTGATGAAACTCACAGAAGGGTCTCAGCTTGGGACCAGTCGACTGCCCTGGGGGCATTCGACTGGTAGGTGGCTGGTGAGTTGGCTGAGAATTCGAACGTTGAGATACAACGGTCGAATTTCAGTGGCACCAATCGACTGCCCTGGGGGCAGTCCACTGGTAGCGAGGGTTTCAACCCGAGTCCTATTTAAAGAGGACTTCGTGGTGGCTGAGATTCTTGACGAATCTTGTCTTGGTTAAAGGCAAGATAGTAGTCTTTGTGCTCAGAGGTTACCCACTAGGAGCGACGAGGGCTAGCCGGAGGTTATCCGGGGAGTGATCCACCGACGGATTCTTAGATTAGTCACCCGGCCGGGGTGGATACCAAGTAAAATTGGTTTGTTGGCATTGTTTCTTATTTACTTTGCATATAATTATTTCCGCTGCGCTAACAACTTTGTAGAGATCAAAACGATGACAAACGCTATTCACCCCCCCCCCTCTAGCATACCGGAAACGATCCTACAGTTCTTACCATGGATGGCTTAGGATGATTAGTTTTATTGTTGCAATTTATAAGTTACTAATAATCTAGAATTGCAGTTTTTTTTATGACATATCTTAAGCTTAAGTGTTACTTAATATTTTGGAGATAAATTTAGTTGAGTATGTCATGATCTTACTATTTGTGTGATTAACATTAATCTATGGCATGCAACGTTTGGTTAAGAACAAAATGAACACATAGCTTGTGCTAATCATTATAAAAATCTCACAAGGACTCAATGCTTAAGTTCTATGATCTAGTGATTTCTTTGTATCAATCTAAATCAAGATTCTAGGACTTAGGATATATATACATGTATCCCCAACATCTAGCTCATCACATGTTTTTTTTTCTCATGACTTAAACCTTGTATGTATGGGCTTTACTCTCAAATTTATATTGGAAATGATTTTCTTTGATTTGAGAAATGAATTTTGGTTAATGGAACTCTATTAGGGATCAAATCTAACTGTATAGGGGTTTAGGAGGAGTTAGGGTTTGAAGAGAAAACTGGTTTTGAATCATATCAGATTCAGAAATTTTGTTTCTGAAATCTAACTGGGAGAAAATCTTCTGTATCAGACCTGATCGGTCCACCGACCGATCAGGACTCACCCTGATCGATCTGGTGATCGATCAGGGATCATTCTGATCAGTCTGGTGACCGATTAGATCATGGACTCTTCCTGATTGGGTCAAAAACTCCTCAGTCCGATTCCATTTCACCAAATTGTATCAGTTTAATGATCATACTACAAACAAATATGATACAAACCAAGTACAATTGGAACATCCTAGTCATACTTGGAGCAAATTTGATACTAATTCGATACAAACCCGTGTTGAAATTTTTGAAATTCATATGAATGGGTAGTTTGAATCATGTCTCTTGATCTCTTGCTCCTTGATGAGGAATATTTTTCAGTCAAGAAACCCAAACCATGGTTCAGAAATTTTTCTGAAATATCGAATGTCGATGAAGTCTACACCCCTGTTATGGAAGTTCAATTGTTAATGCAGTCTGATCGTGAACGAATCAGAATTACAGAAATTTTTCTGAAAACTGATCGTTCATAGATAAATCAGAAATTTTTCTATATCAATCATCAGTCTGATGAAGCTGCATTACTACTTGTCATATGAAGCATATACATGTTTGACCATGATATTACTCTGTATATGTTTTCATGTGCAATTCATGATTAACTTTTGATTATTTTGGGTTTGGGGAGAGACCCTCACTTAAGGGGGAGGTATATTTAAACTTAATAACCATACCCTTTTCGATGTTTGACAAAGGGGGAGAGAATGGTTGATTAAGTTTAGGGTTCATCATTGTAGGGGGAGGATCTTGATTCCCTTACAATAATTGAATTGACTTTGATTGATCTAATACCTAAACTTAAATCGGGTAGTCAAACAACAAAAAGGGGGAGATTGTTGATGCAGTTTAGCCCGATTGTGGTTTTGGTGTTGACAACGATTTAAGTTTGGTTGAGTTATTCGGATTAAGTCCTGGTCGGGGACTGGGCATGAAACCCTGGTGAGTGAAGCCAGGTCCTAGCTTGGGAAGCTGGGTTGGATGAAATCCTGGTGAGTGAAGCCAGGTCCTAGCTTGGGAAGCTAGGTTGATTGAAATCCTGGTGACTGAAGCCAGGTCCTAGCTTGGGAAGCTAGGTTGGGTGAGGTCCTGGTGAGTGAAGCCAAGTTGAAATCCTAGCGAGTGAAGCTAGGTTGAAATCCCGGTGAGTGAAGCCAGGTGACCGAAACCCTGGTGAGTGAAGCCAGGTCCTAGTGGGACTAGGTGAAATCCCGATGAGTGAAGCCGGTTCCCGGTGAGTGAAGCTGAGTGACTGAAACCCTGGTGAGTGAAGCCAGGTCCTAGTGGGACTAGGTGAAATCCTGGTGAGTGAAGCCGGGTCCCGGTGAGTGAAGCCGGGTGACCGAAACCCTGGTGAGTGAAGCCAGGTCCTAGTGGGACTAGGTGAAGTCCCGGTGAGTGAAGCTGGGCACGGAGTCTTGGTCCGGAGGACTGAGCACGAGTAAGGGAAGGCTAGGGATCCCGTTCTCTTGACTTTGGGTTGAATTGGAAGTCTCTAGATCGGTCTGGTGACCGATCAGGGAGTTGGCACGAACTTCTGTTGTGAATCAGTCTGGTGACCGATCAGGGAGAGAACAGAAGCTTTTTGGTTTGACTTCTGTGTGGGTTTAGATCGTTCTGGTGAACAATCAGAGAACCTTGATCGGTCATCATGACCGATCAAATTGACGTAAGGTTTCTCACCTGAACCAATCAGGAGGGCTCCTGATCGGTCAGGGAGTGACTTGATCGGTCCCTAGACCGATCAGGCCACAACCTGATCAGTCTGGTGACCGATCAGTGAGGTTTGGCTTGCGAAGGCTGGGAATCCCAGCACTGCTGTGGATCGGTCCAGTGACCGATCCACGATCTGTGATCGGTCAGGGTGATCGATCACAAGGAATCCGCGATTTCCAGTTTCTCACTGTGGATTGATCAGGCTGGATCCTGATCGGTCAGGACTATACCTGATCGGTCTGGTGACCAATCAGGATCCTCTCTGATCGGTCTGGTGACCGATCAGTAGCTGTAACTTTAATTTGAAATCGATGTCAAACGATCTGATCGCGTCTGTTTTCTCTGCGCTTTATCTGATACACTGTGATTTCCTTGTGATATGCTTTGCTAAGCGTCTGATGAGCTTGCAGGTAATGGAGGATGACCCAAACAAAGGAGGAGGGTCAACTGGAGACTTTCTTCACGTCAGGTTTGGATGTTTTCTCTTCTCAGGTTTCAACGGCTTCTGAGGCGCGGCTGGCGACTGACGAAAGCTCAGCTAAAGAGGTCTTCAGTGGACTGAGTACTCAGGGAGGTCAGTGGGTTCAGGATGTGCTCAGTGAATGCTGACGAAGCTTGGCGACGAGGAGCAGAGGCTTAATGTAACGCCCGCCCTTCCCGCCCTACGATGTAGGCGGGAGGCGGCGTTACGCTAACATACATATATACCAATGGAGATCTTAATGCAGCGGAATAAATTTTAAACTTTTTACATGTGCGTTTAAACCATGCAATTAACACTTGAATCATGTAAACATGTCCTAGCTATCATTCTTAAGCATGGTTTCTTGGTAAACTTAGCATTGTCATAACATAAGAGGAATAATACATAACATGTGAGACATAACATTCTTGAACATGCTTGCATTAAACATAACATACCCTATCATCAAGCTTAAAGCCAACATAAAGTATAGCGTGGAACTACAGTCATTAAACATACCTTACTCTACCATCAAGCTTAAATCCAACATAAAGTATAGCATGGAACCAAAGTTAACAATGTAAAACATAAGAAGTTGTTCTTAGGTAAAACCATCATAAGTATAGCATGAAACTAAGGAGGACAATGCAAATATAAGACATGTGACAAAGTATAAGTATTAGGATCTTTTCTTTTTCTTTTTCTTTTTCTTTTTCTTTTGTCAAGTCACTGCCACACACACACATTTGCCCTCTTGCTGCTTCCCTTAGCTTAGTATCCTCTTGATTGATCTGCGGTATAAGAAAGTAAAACTATAAGCACATAGGCTTAGTAAAACTCTTTCCTACTGACTAAAATCATACATCACATATAGTCAATAGAAAGACATAACATGGAGAGTGTAACATAAAACAATCATATAGAAGTGCTTAACATGAAATGAAGGTGCATAGAGTTCATGGCATAAGAAGTACTTGACATAAAATATAAGCATATAAAATATTTAAAATGGAGTTCTTGACATGAAACATAAGCATATGAACATACTTGACATGACATAATTCTTGACATAAACATAAGCATATGATATACTTGACATGGCATAGTTCTTGACATAAACATAAGCATAAGACATACTTGGCATAGCATAGTTCTTGACCTAAACATAAGCATATGATATACTTGACATGGCATAGTTCTTGACATAAACATAAGCATATGATATACTTGACTTGGCATAGTTCTTGACATAAACATAAGCATATGATATACTTGAACATGGCATAGTTCTTGACATAAACATAAGCATATGATATACTTGACATGGCATAGATGCATAATATGAATGAATGCATGAGTTAAGTGCACATAACATAAGGATGCTTATTTAAAAATCATAATTATAAATACTTAAACATAATCATCACATCATGTGGGGCCCCGGCTTGTACCACATACATACATTCATCATTTGCACGCATCCCTAAGTAAATGCGAGGTAGCTAGTCTCGACCTACTAGGGTACTAGGTTACCTTCAACCTAGGGACAGCCGCGGTAGTCCATCACCGAGGCTTTCATGAGGAGCCCATCCCTGTTGGACAGCTGCGGTAGTCCCACACCGAGGCTTACATGAGGAGCCCATCCCTTGGACCTTATGTGGGTCCGGTACAAGCTCATTCATAAAGTAAAATAGCTTCACATGCTTCTTTTTACATCATTCATAAACTTACATAGCATATTTAAAGACATAAATATAATCTTAATACATAAAGCATGGTATAAAGCATACTTAGCATTTCATCATTCATAGTTAATGCATAACATCATTATGCCTTAAAGGCATGAACATCATCTTCATTCATCATCTTCATTCATAAGTCATGATATACATACATAATTATGCATTAGGGCATAAACATCATTTTAGTTCATTAAGCTTGCATGATCATGGTACATAAGGTAAGCATACATTACATACATGGTACATATCACATAGCCTACATGATCATGGTATCTATCATAAAGCATGCATGGGTAGGATCCATATGAACATGATACATACTACATAGGTTCATGACATTCAACATAAAACATGCATAGGTCTACATAACCATAATATACATATGTTCAAGGTATTTAACCTAATGCATGAACAATTCTACATAAACATGATACATACTTTCCAACACATGTGTTCATGGTATATGGTTTAAAACATCCATAAATAAAACCTACTAAAATATGGCACATAATATAAGCATACAAGGTCATGATGCATAGCACATAAAGTTAGGATTTTAGGTATCATAAAATTCATACAACATGCTTGAACATATACATACATCATAATAAACCATAAACAAGTATACTTGAACCCTTAGACTAACCCAACCCCTAGACTTGGAGCTTTGGCCGAAAGTTATAGATAGAGGCCCCATCATTCAAGTAACATGTAAGGTACCATAAGTAAAGTAAAGCCCCTACCATACATGCAATGTCATAGGAAGCCATTAGAACCCATGATTGGGACTAACCCTAAGTCCTACCCCTAAATCTTGTCTTGGCCGAAACCCTAGAAGGGTATTAAGTCATGGAAAATTCATATAATTCACAATTAACATCCAATACAATACATACAATACCATAGGAAGCCATTAGAACACATGATTGGGCTAACCCTAGTTCCTAACCCTAAAACTTGGTCTTGGCCGAAACTTATAGGGGTCTTAAGTCCATGGAAAAATTCATATAATTTCAATTAACATCCATTGTAACATAGGGAATCATAATAAGCATGCTTGGAAGGTTAGATTTAATCTTAACTATGAAAGGGAAGAGGTGGCCGAAACTTGTAGGGTCTTAGGGTGCTACAAAAATTCCACAACTCATAATTCATTCTTATTTTATCGTGGGAAATCATTAGGAAACATAAGTGAGGTCTTAACATCATCCCAAACCCTAAAAACTTGCTTGGCCGAAAACCCTAGAAGCCCTAATCCATAGTTTCTCAACATAGATCCCAAACAAAACTTAAATCATGATAGACAACATAGAAAACTATTATACCATAGGTGAGGGAGTCTTACCTCTCTTTATCTTGGTTATAAACCTTGAATAGAGAAATAAAAGAAAACCTTCTTGACTTTAGATCACTCCTTGCCCTTGTAGCCTTGTAGAAGAACTTGGATCTTCAAGAGAGAGTCCCCTTGTGAAGTTTTCCAAGGGAAAACCCCCTTTGTGGGTTTAGGCAAGAAGAAGCAAGGAGGAGGAAGAAGAGAGGAGAGGAAGAGCCTTGGTGGAAGAAAAGTAACTTAAGCCTCTTCACTTCTCATTCAACCTTTTTATACTAAGTGAAGGAGCATGGTGTCTCTTCACATGGTGCCTCTTCACCTTCCTTTAGCCTCAACTAAATTCTTCTTCCTTTTCCACTAGCACTCCCTTGCTAGGTGAATTAGTTAGTACATGCATGATGAGACTCTAGGTCCAAGGTTCAATCCTTGGTGCATGCACTTTATTTTTATCTCATTTACTCTTGTTTTTGGCAAGGCCCACATAAGAGTTCATCAAGAGTTATGCTAATATTCCTAATTGGAATTCATTTCTATCTATGTTAAAATTCTACCTAAGATCCACTAATAGCCATGGTACTAGAAGAGCTCATGTAAGGCCCATTAGAACTTAGCTTTTTAATCTATATAAGAAATCATGCTAAGGTTCATGCTAGTATTCATATGTTACTCAAGAATCCATATAAGCATGATCAATATTTTAAAGAAAAATATTGAGAGGATTTTACGGGGGTTACACTTAAGATGAAGCTGGAAGCAGAGGAGCGAAAAAAGAAGTGAACAGACAGAAAACTTGGGAAGTTTTGGCTGGGCTGTGCTTGTGCTCTCTGATGCTTTGTGCTTAAGTGTTCTTGCTACATTCTTGTGAGAGTTTCCTTCGAGTGTCTCGTGAGCTTATCTTGTATCCATCTGAGACAGCTTGTGGAGAGGTTTTCTCCATCGAGAATGAGACAGTTGCTATCCGGGGTTCACCGGGGCTTGATCTGTCGACGATCAAGGGATCGTCCACCTCACGGGCATGCCAAGGAGTAGGGGCAAGTTATCACCGAACCTTATAAATGATCCTTGTTAGCGTTTTGGTTTGTTTTTCATTTCTGCATTTATACTTGTATTATTTTCTTTTAAAAGAGAGCAAGAGTTTGTTGTCTGGCTACATTCACCCCCCCCCCCCTCTCTAGCCATCCAAGCACCAACACAGTCGACTGGTGATGACTAGAGATTCGAACATTGGGCTTTCAACGTTCGAATCTGAGTGAGACCAGCGACTGCCCGACTTCCCCTGAGGCAGCCAACTGGTTGCGGCCATTTCAGACTCGAGCTCTATTTAAAGGAGCTCGTTTCAGACTTTTCTTTCTTGGCGAAACTTGCTTGGTCAAAGCTTGTTAGTAGCCTACTTTGCTCAGATAGTGTCCAGAAGTTGTGGAAAGGTTTCTCCACCCACAAAGAGCTACGAGATCTAACCGGAGGTGCTCCGGGGAGTCATCCGCCGAAGGATTAGGGATCATCCACCTTACGGATTACTGTGGAGTAGGAGCATCATCTCCAAGCCACGTAAATCAGGTTGCGTTAGCATTGTTTTCATTTTTTTATTAGATTTTCGCTTGCTCTTGCTAACGTTGTAGGTAGAAAAATCGAAAGAAGCTAGATAGTGTCCAAGGATAATTTGAACAAATTAGATAGTTTTGGATTTTGTGTCAAACTTGGGATTGGGAATAGATTTAATTGTGAACTTATTTTTCCCAAGTACACATAGATGCCAAAATCTCTCCATGAAATTTCAGATTTTTTGGAGATTTGTGGAATTAATTAAGCATTTCTGAAATTAGGACTGAAAAGATGAAATTGGGGTATCAGTCAACTGGTTCAAAATCAGTTGACTGGTCTAGTGCAAATCAGAAACTAAGGATTCAAAAATATCAGTCGACTGCCCCTGGGGCAGTCGACTGATCTTTCTGTTCGATTTCTCAGTCGACTGATCCGTGAGGGTTTTAAACGACAACCGCACGGGGGTGGCCAAACCTAGGATTTCAGTGCCACCCCCTGCGAGTTTTCATCTCCCTCGACCTCCCCTTGTGCTCTATGCTTTCCTAAAGCGCTAAGATCACCTTCCTAGCCTCTCTCTATCTCAGATCTAAGTCTAGGGTTGAAAGAAACTCTCTTCTCGAGTCAATCTTCATCAAACCTCATCATGCAACGTGCGGAAAAACGGTAATGACTTGTACGGTTTATTGTTGACATTTAGTTCATGATTTGTAACTAACTACCCCCTTTTGCATGATTTCCTTATTTTTACTCTTCATTTGGGTCATGTTTGGTACATGCATGGGTAAATTGCATTTTTGAGCTGTCCAAAAGAGAATATTGGGTGAGAGTTCATCCAAACAGTGTCCCGCAGATCCTGAGGCACCTCGGTTCCATTCCGAGGAGTGCCGACGGAGATTTGTAGATAATGAATTTGTATTAATAAACTATAGATATCTTAATAGGTCATACTTTCAAGAGAAAACCCCCCCCCCCCACATTGCTGAGATGATCACCTATTTTGGTCTAGAGAAACTGGTTTATTGTCAGCACGATGTTAATATTGACATGTGTAAATAATTTTATGCCAACCTCACATGCATTAGTCCCGATGATGGGACTTAAGAGTCTATGGTGGTAGGAGTAATCATCCCCTTTTCACCTGCTGTTTTAGGAATATTTTTTGGGTGTAGGGCTTCCAACAATACATTTACATATTTTCCAAAAGTTATCGAACCCTTCACCTTTCCTAATGTAACCCTGGACCAGATCCATCAGCATTATTTTGAAAGACATCGATGTTCTACACAACGTATCTTTGAGGCTAAGCGCATGAGTCCGGGTAGCAATGTATTATATATGATTGTCTTAGATTGCATTTTACCTATTGTTACCAAGGGACGGTCGAAGATTCGACTGCCTCACTTGATAATGATGTACGTCTTAGAAAGAAGATTAGATATTGACATCACCCTGCATGTCTTTGCATCCATTGTCTACTTTTCACATAGTGTCAATGCCAAGATCTGCATGTCTTTCTGTCATGTTTTGACCGAGTTCTTTGGGTCTAGAGGCATTCGCACTACTAGGGGTCAGGTACATCGTCTGTCCGAGGATTACGACCAGATCGGCTCACGACAGCTGTCCTTGGTGGGGATTGAGTTCGGCAGGGGGTAATGGCCTGGAGGCAGTGCTCTGATTCCTCCAATTCTAATGAGGAGGTTGCACATGCTGCTGCTGCTGGGGTTACATAGGAGGAGTTCTCCCTACTATGGGCAGACGTTCATGGACTGAGGGAGGGCTTCCACACATTTCAGCAGCATCAGGTTGGTATTGATTGGGTGATTCACGGCCTCACAGAGCAGTTCCAGGGGTTCCAGCAGTGGCAGGATGAGATGTATGCGATGATGCAGAGCTAGAACGTGATGTATCAGACCCCTCCTCCTCCTCCTCCATGCGATGACATGTGATTCAGCTGATTTGATGATGAGGGTGTTAAGAGTGAACTTAGATCGAGCTTATTTTATTTATCTTTCAAACACTTATTTTGGCATTGTAATATTTGATAACTTCGAGGCTATGACCCTTGTGACACTTGTTTTTATGCCTAATGGTTTATATGAAACTTTTAATCCATGCTTTGGTATTATTTATATGAATTTTCAATTCATGTTTAATGGTGCGCATATTGGTTTAGTTCCTTGTTATTACCTTAATATGGAATGTTATAAGTTTGTTATGGTTATAATAGAGTGTTCATATATGTATCGTTTATCAAGGGATTAAGATAAAAAGGGGGAGCTTTTATCACAGTTTATGACTTGAGGGTTCATATAAGAAGAAGGAGGAGATTTAAATGGTATAGGATAAGCTTGGCAAACACATAGAATCAAATGTAGGCTTGAGAGTTAATACAAATTGGTACATTTTCAAAGAATTGGAGTTTGTGTTAAAAGCCATGTATATTTGGTATTTTTCACGAAACTATATTTTTCAAGGGTAGAATATACCTTAACAAATACCTTAACAAATATGCTTGCAAAGTTTCAAATTTTCTCAAATTTTGTGGAATTTTCTAGGAGTTTCTGAATTTCGAGGCATGCGTGAAGGATGACATGGAGGCAAGCCGAGGGCTTATGTGCGCATCTGAGGGACAGGAGCAGACGAAGAGGGCGCAAAGGCAACAGATCGAGGCTGCTGGATGAAGAGTCAACCAGGTCGTGAGGGTTCGAGTGCTGAGTGAATTGTACTCGGGGAATCCTAGGGTTCGAGTGCTAAGGGAAATGTACTCGGGAAGGGGAAACCTTAGGTTTAGGAGTAGACCAGTCGACTGGCCCTGGGGCAGTCGACTTGTATATGCCACAGAAAGATCAGTTGACTGCTAATGGGGCAGTCGACTGGTGGTGGCTGGAAATTCGAAGATTAGGCTTGCAACGGTCGAATTTAGGACCAGTCGACTGGTAGCAGATTTCTCAGCCTTGAGCACTATTTAAAGGGGCTCAGTTTTGGCTGAGAGATTTTGACGAAATAAACTTGGTTAGAGCTCATTAGTAGTCTTTGTGCTCAAAAGTGTTGTCTGGGTTGTGGCGAGGTTTCTCCACCCACAAGGAGCTACACGAGCTAGCCAAAGGTCTTTCGGGGAGTCATCCACCGACGGATCGGGATTGTCCACCCGTAGACAGTCATGGAGTAGGAGCTTTATCTCTGAATCACGTAAAGGTGACGTGTTAGCGATTGTTTAGTTTTTGTTATTGTTATTTCCGCTTGCGCACGCTAACATTGTAGGAAGGCAAGATCGAAAAAGTGCTATTCACCCCCCTCTAGCACACGGTAAGATCCTAACAAGTGGTATCAGAGCGAGGTTCGCTCGTCTACGGACTTACCGTCAAGAGAGCAAAAAGCTAGAGGAACGCCAAACTTGTTTCGGAAGGGAGGATGGCGAGTCATCAAAGTGCAACCCACGATGACGGTGACAAGGAGAAGATGCTCACGCCTTGCGAGATTAACACAAGCGTTAAAGGGAACACACCGAAAGATTTTCCGGTGGAGCCACTCTAACGCTCAAGTCAGGAATCTTATCTCTTTTCGAAGGACAACGAGAAATTAAAGTTTGCTCTAAGTTAGGAAAGCTTACCCCCTTTACCTAGATGTCGAGACATCTTATATACCTGAGGTTTCAGTCACACGTATCCCCATGTTCTCCTCCACGTCCCTTAATCATCGGTTATTTGATAGATATCCTATCTTTTGGTAACGGCCGCTGCGATCATTAAGGCCATAATTGTCGTGTATTGCGGGTAATAATTATCCAATGATTTTCCTGTTCTGGAAAGAGGAACGGCTACTTGAAGTCGGACTTTCTGACTCCTATGTTAATCTTTGGGCTCCACTCTCCCGAGTTAGTCTCAGAGTCTCATCTCCCGAGCTGACCTCAGGGTCTTCATTCACTTTCCCGAGATAGTCTCGGGAGCCCGATTTTCGGCCTGACCTCGAAGGCTTTCTTCCATTCTCCCGAGGTAGTCTCGGGAGCCTGATTGCGGGTCTGACCTCAGGGCTCTGATCCATTCTTTCGAGATAGTCTCGGTCTGACTTCGGAGCACTGGTCCGGCGGGCTCTGCCACGTAGATTTTCCGTACCATGTGTCCATCTTGAGATACTCATCCCTATTGTTGAGGCAATCTGTGGTCCGGAGTGACCAAGTGTTTTGATGTTTGGGCAAAGGGTTTAAGTTAGGTTTACCCTTGTTATCTCATATGTGTTTGTTGAGTGTGCAGGTTGTACAGGTTATACATATGGACTTGACTGGATGGCCTCGGTACGGTGAAGGATGGCATGGAGGTTTGCGTGCGCATCCGAGGGACTTTGGACAGCAGGGACGATGAGCTGATGGGCGCGGACTTCGAGGCATACGTGAAGGATGGCATGGAGGCAAGCTGGAGGCTTGCGTGCATCCAAGGGACGGGAGCCGAAGATGAAGAGGGTGCGAAGGCAACAGTCGAGGCTGCTGAAGAGGAGTCAATCGAGTCGTGAGGGTACAAGTGATGTGTGATTGTACTCGAGAAATCCTAGGGTTCGAGTGCGGAGTGAAATGTACTCGGGAAGGGTAACCTTAGGTATGTGAGTAGACCAGTCGACTGGCCTGAGGGTAGTCGACTGATGAAACTCACAGAAGGGTCTCAGCTTGGGACCAGTCGACTGCCCTGGGGGCAGTCGACTGGTAGGTGGCTGGTCAGTTGGCTGAGAATTCGAATGTTGAGATGCAACGGTCTAATTTCAGTGGCACCAGTCGACTGCCCTGGGGGCAGTCGATTGGTAGCGAGGGTTTCAGCTCGATTCCAATTTAAAGAGGACATCGTGGTGGCTGAGATTTTTGATGAATCTTGTCTTGGTAAAAAGCAAGATTTCTTGTCTTGCTAGGAGATTTTTATATATTAATATATTTATTAAATATTATTTATTATATTAATTTATATTAATCAAATATAAAAAATTATCTCTTTATATTTTTGAAATCATGTTGAAAGAGATGTTTCTTTTAACTGTGCCCAAGATGCAGTCATATTTATATATCTTTCTGTGCCAACTGATATGGTCAGAGAACATAACTGAAAAGTATTGGTACTAAGTTTGCACATCAGAAATAATATCTCCTAAGTAAATTTTAAATAGAGATATCGAGTATGGAGAAATCTAAGTATCCTAGGTCCATCAATGAGTTTTCACTGAAACCCACTGAATCATCCTAGAAAACTCCTATTGCAACATAATTTATAATCATTAGAAGTTTGGACACCAAAAATACCATCTCCTAGCTCAACTCTAACTATTGATATTGGATTTTGAGAAATCTAAATATCTTAGGTCCATCAGTGGGTTTTGGTGAAAACCCACTGATAGACTTAAAAATCTCATATTGTAACATAATTTATAATAATTAGAAGTTTGGACACCAAAAATACCATCTCCTAGCTCAACTCTAACTATTGATATTGGATTTTGAGAAATACAAATATCCTAGGTTCATCAGTGGGTTTTGGTGAAAACCCACTGATAGATTTAAAAATCTCCTATTGTAACATAATTTATAATCATTAGAAGTTTGGACACCAAAAATATCATCTCCTAGCTCAACTCTAACTATTGATATTGGATTTTGAGAAATCCAAATATCCTAGGTTCATCAGTGAGTTTTGGTGAAAACCCACTGATAGAATTAAAAATCTCCTATTGCAACATAATTTATAATCATTAGAAGTTTAAACACCAAAAATACCATCTCCTAGCTCAACTCTAACTATTGATATTGAATTTTGAGAAATCCAAATATCCTAGGTTCATCAGTGGGTTTTGGTGAAAACCCACTGATAGACTTAAAAGTCTCCTAGCTCAACTCTAATGGGTTTTCATCAAAACCCACTGATTGATCTAGGATATTTGGATTTCTCAAAATCTAATATCAATAGTTAGAGTTGAGCTAGGAGATGATATTTTTGGTGTCCAAATTTCTAATGATTATAAATTATGTTGTAATAGGAGATTTTTAAGTCTATCAGAGTGATGAACCTAGGATATTTGGATTTCTCAAAATCCAATATCAATAGTTAGAGTTGAGCTAGGAGATGGTATTTTTGGTGTCCAAACTTCTAATGATTATAAATTATGTTGCAATACGAGATTTTTAAGTCTATCAGTAGGTTTTCACCAAAACCCACTGATGGACCTAGGATATTTGGGTTTCTCAAAATTCAATATCAATAGTTAGAGTTGAGCTAAGAGATGATATTTTTGGTGTCCAAACTTCTAATAATTATAAATTATGTTGCAATAGGAGTTTTCTAGGATGAATCAGTGGGTTTCGGTAAAAACTCACTGATGGACCTAGGATACTTAGATTTCTCCATACTTGATATCTCTATTTAGAATTTACTTAGGAGATGTTATTTCTGATGTGTAAACTTAGTACCAATAATTTTTAGTTATGTTCTCTAACCATATCAGTTGGCACAGAAAGATATATAAATATGACTGCATCTTGGGCACAGTTAAAAGAAACATCTCTTTCAACATGATTTCAAAAATATAAAGAGATAATTTTTTATATTTGATTAATATAAATTAATATAATAAATAATATTTAATAAATATATTAATATATTAAAAAACCTATCAAAACACGTGATTTCATATTCAAACGCAGGACTTGAAGTCACCCATGTAGGGTCTGAAATCATCTGATTTCAGGCCCTGCTCCACTGATAAAAACAGAGTGAAATGTGTCACTCTCACTTTTTGAAGATATTATTTCGTACAAAAGCAATTTTAAAAGTGAAAATTAAATAGAGTTGCTCTAGAATTAAATAATAGAGATTGTTATTTTAATAAGTTTATTAAAGAGGACGATGATATGGATATAAAAAGAAAGAAAGAAAGATGATTTCAGACCTGAAAGAAAGATGATTTCAGGCCTGCAATATAAAGAGAATTCCTTTTACTCTGTTTTTATCAGTGGAACAGGGTTTGAAATCATCTGATTTCAGGCTTTTCGTGGGTCTGAAATCAGATGATTTTAGGTCCTGCGTGGGTGATTTCAGGTCCTGCATTTGAATTTGAAATCACTTATTTTGATAGATTTTTTTATCTGACTTCAAGCCCTGCGTTTGTTTTGAAATCACGTGTTCAGACCCTCCTAACGTGACTTCAGACCCTGCGTTTTAATCTGAAATTACGTGTTTTGATAGATTTTTTTATATATTAATATATTTTTAAAATTGAAAAAAAATTTGAGTCCACGTTGGGTCTGAATCAAAAGATTTCAGACCCAACGTGGGCCTGAAATCAAAATATTCAGGCTCACGCTGGGCCTGAAATCTTTTGACTTCAGGCCCCGCGTGGGCCTGAAATCTATTGATTTTAGGCCTAACGTGGGCCTGAAATCTTTTAATTTCAGGCCCACGCTGCCTGAAATCAAACGATTCCAAATTTTTTTTATATTAATAATTTATTAAATATTATTTAATATATTATTTTATATTAATCAAATATAAAAAATTATCACTTTATATGTTTGGAAATCACGTTATATGATATATTTTTTTAATTGAAATATTTTTTCGATTTTTATCTAACGTTTTTTAGCAGATTTCATAATATATTATCTTAAAATAAAAAATCTATAAAAGTATGTTCAGACGTCTCGGAATTCGTTACTGAGAGAGAAAGAGAAAAATAGTAGTTAGCAGGAGGGGTATAAGAGAAGTTCACTAAAATGAATACGCCCTTTGGTAAAAATAAAACCATGATATGCTTTTTGGTAAATATTAATTCTTAGGTACGTCCTTTGGTAAAAAGCCGTAATTTTTTTATGACTTAGAAAAGTTTTTAACAAAATTAATGATGATTTTCTAAAAAAAATAAATCTTAAAAACCTTAAAATGTGATATGTTTTTTTAGATATTGATGGCCTAAATTTGTTTTCAGAATAAAAATTTTTAAGAAAATAATAAATCCAAATTAAAACAATATTTAAGATACTAAAATGAATTCTTTTCCTAATGTAAAATCTTATTTAAGTTTAATAATTTTAAACAAAAATTTAATAATTTTATAGGAAAAAATTTATTATAAAACTTGAATATAAAAAAAATTAATTGTATCTCAAAAATTATAAAAATAAATTTTATATAAAAAAATATTTTCTATTACTTTCTTAAACAAAGTTAAAAATTTATATTTTTTTTTACATAGGATCTAGAAAATATTAAGATGGTCCTGTGTAACTGAGAGGTTGTTAACCATAACATAGTTGCAGCCAATGTCAATAACCTACAAGAGCCGCGACACTTGCGGTGAGCGAAATTTTATTAAATCGAATTAACCGTCCAACCCATCAAATTTAAAAAATAGGTTCAAATATTTTGGAGGTTTAGTTTCTTTTTTAAAAAAATCCATTATTTCGATTTCTCAATTTTATATCTCATAAATTGAATAAATCGATTTATTTTATTTCTATTTTGTAATCATAACAATGATTAAAAAAATAATTAATAAGGTTGGATAACGACGAATCTCAAACAACTAGCTCGACCATATAAAAATTTTCCATCAAACGCTAGGAACCATCACAGTGATTAAGGATTTTGATTAGGCATAATATCGGACTTATGATTTTACATGATCTCCAATAAATTATGTTCCCAAAGAGAGCAAATATACCTCAGAGACTATGGTACAACGGAATGACGATTAATTGTTATCCAAGACATCAGTTGTTCAATTTTCAACTATAACGTATTTTATAAGAATTTTTCTTCTAAATAAGGCGCGAACTTAGGACGTTGAGTTTCTAGACCGCCTGACTTGAGAATGAATCATCTGTCCCGAAACTCTCCCTGTCCCTATGTCCCAACTCGTCGGCGATGGTCGGCGAGTCATTCGATCGTCGATCGGACATTACCGGCGGCCTTCGGCTGCTGCCCCGAACCAAACTATACCCTGCAGGAATACAGTGAACCCGTTGGAGATCGCCGCAATCGTGATCTCGTCGGATTCACCGTCGAATCCAATGTGATCTCAATTGTGACGATCTTGACCGATTCACCGTTCCCCAAGATATCGTTTGATTCGGGCAATAACCAAAGGCTGCCGATGGTGTCCAATCGACGATCGGATGACTCGTCGTCCATCGTTGATGAGTTGAGACACAGGGAGAGGGAGAGTTTCGGGACATAGGATCTCATTTGCCTATAGTCGACCCTAATTTGAAAGGGCTTGATTAAAAAAAATCCTTATATTTGTATAAAAAATAATAAAATGTTGTTATAAAAAAACGTCTCTGGAATATTTTTTTTAAAAAATAAATAATCTTTTAAAATTTATATTTTTTAATTTAATTTTTGATATATATATATATATATATATCAAAGAATATCTTATAATTTTAATTAATTTTGTTTCAATACATATTCATTACCAATTATTAAAAACATAAAATAAAAAATAAAAAAAGGCCCCACCTCAGGTGGGGCCTGTGCATCGGGCCCAGGTTGACCACCCTAGAACGGGCTCTGTGCTCTTTGTGAGTGCTTATCGATTTATCATGATAACTGATGAAAAATTTTTATAAAATCGAATCGATAATTCGAAATCGATATTATTCAACCTCGTTAATGATTAGAAAGAGAGCAAATACCACCATTCCAATTCTGTTCAAGTAAATTTCATTTTGAACCCTGATAGTTGAATTCATAGTTTTAGTTTTCCCCCTAAAGTTTAAATAACGTTTTAAAATAGTTCCTAGACTTTGTCAAATTACTTTTATAAGTTTTATTATTTACAGGCTTAAGCCCTTAATGTAATCTAACTACTCTTATTATTTACAGTTTTATTATTTACAGGCTTAAGCCAAAGTTCCAAAGCAATGCGGGAAAGTCAAACCGTCATTGACCAGAGTTAGAAATCAAATCTCCATATTAATTTCTCCTTTGTTGAGCTCCCCAACAAGGAGAAAAGTAGAATTACCAAATTTACGTTGAAAAAGAAAACCATCCAATTTGAGCTTAAAATTCTGTACACATGCAGCAAAGTACAAGGAATCCTCAAGGCTGCCACATGATCCATCTCTCCCGAATCAGCTTCAGAAATCTCCGTTGAATCAGAAGAATCTATCAATGCCCGTCGAAGCTGAGCGAACAGCCAATGATCAGTATAAAACAGAGGCGATGGCAGCCATGCAGCTTGCACATCCAGTTACTTCAATTCCAATGGCGCTAGCTTGCTTGTTCGTATTCCTCTCCCTCTTCTTCTCCTGTTCCTCCTCCGCCAGCACCTACCTTGGCCACCATTGCAGCCACCGGCAACGCCCCAACCAACAGCCGTCCGCTAACGTCAGCTTCCCTCTCGATGACCTCGTCGCCAAGGCCTCCGCCGGAGGCTTCGCCACCGGAAGCTACTGCAACGGCACCGCCGGCGGCGACGCCGTCTACGGCCTCGTGGGCCTCGCGCAATGCCGCGGGGACGTCGGGTGGGAGGACTGCGCAGCGTGCCTGTGGGACGCGGCGAGGGCGCTGCGCGCCCACTGCGCCGACCTCGCCGACGCCATGGTCGGGTTCGATTACTGCGTCATGCGCTTCGACGACCGAGATTTCATCGGCGAGGCCGACACCCGGCGGTACGTGTTGTACCCGAACCCGCAGTTCGCGGAGGAGCCGGAGCCTTTCGACAGGGCAGTGGGGGAGGTGATGCGGGGGGTGAGAGCGCAGGCGGCAGCGCCTGGTAGTGGGGGACTGGGGAGGGGGAAGGTGGATGTGGGGGCGAAGACGGGGAAAGACGAAGGGGTGGAGGTGTACGGGCTGGCGCAGTGCACTCGAGACCTCCAGCCGCTGACTTGCGCTCGGTGCCTAGCGGTGGCCGAGGAGAAGCTCGGGGAAGGGTGCCGCTATAGGAAGGGGTGCCAGGTGGTGTTCGGGAGCTGCATTGCGAGGTACGAGACGTACCCTTTCTTCTGCCCGCTGACCGGTGACGAAGCTGCTCTAGTCTATTCCAAGGCCAGGTTGCATCCATGAGAGCTGATATGCGTTGAGTTTGGTGACTTAAAGAGAGAGGAATAATAAGAATACAAATAACCACAAATATCTTCTCCTAAATAAATTAAATAGGATGATACTACCACAGATAATTAATGTGTTTACCGAATACAACCAAAGAAAGTCAAATGACAGTAAACAGATGAGTTATTAGATTCAGATGATAATGTCCACAGAACACTCAAGCAGAACAAGCTCAAATTTACACTACAATATAAAGAAACAAGGAGCTCTATGAAACACTACTTCGTCAGGCTTAATCATGCAGTCTTTGATTTTGAGAGAGCCTTCTTTCTTTGCCCAAGCATATATCCATACATGTGAGGGCTCCCTGAAAAAATATTGATAAAGCAGTTAGGAAAACATTTTGTGAGACAGCTATATGTTAACTTGGATGATTAGAAGCACAAGAAACATGCCTGGGCCATAGATTGCTAGAGCAAGAATCGATGCATAAAAGTAATCAAAAGTGAAGTTCCATTTGTTGGGCATCCTGATGCAGTACTTCTCAGATGACTGCAAGAATTCACATCTAAACTTTAGCTGGGAGAAGAAAAAAATATGAAAATGATACAGTTGGACTTGATTTAAATACCTTAATGAAGGGCAAAGCAACATATATTAGGCCAACCTCACTGGTAATGCCAGTTGGGTACAGTATCAGAAAAGTGCTATACCTACACATGGTAAATGCCATCGCTTGAATATGAAAATTGAGCCAAGATAAGAACAATGTTTTAATCTGCAAGGTGACGCATTTTCTATTACCCACATCGAACTTTACCTGAGCCACAACAACCAGGGAGGTGCAAAGCCAAGTGCTTCTTTCATTCCAAAAAAGGAGTATCTAATAATCTGCAAAAGCAGTACAGGAAAAGATAACTAGTGTTTCAAATTCTAGAATTTGGTAACTAATTTAAGATGGCACGGCCTCAAAAGATGATGCCCATGCCATGTGCTAAATGACTCCAGGAATACGCTCCTTTATTTAAAAGTGTAAGCTAGAAGTAGAACATCCATGAAGCGGATAAGAATGTGATGCCATGCATTGGGAGGTAGCACTAAAGACTGAAGTACCTGATTTTATCTAGTCATCTTTTTCAAATCTGGAACTACACATTGCTTTTGTTGGCAAGTTTTTGCCTTATACAAAAGTTCATATATTTATCAATCAATAAATATCTAAATGCGAACTCCTACTATATCGTTTACCTCAAATCTGAGGTGTCTTTTACATTTAGAACCCAAATAAAAGTTACACGCAGCTGAAACAAACTTTACACCTAGATCTATGTTCAATTTGCAATATTTTGTTACACAAGTGGAACCTTCTCTGCTATGAACTATCATGAATGTTTCTTTTATGAGTACAATCAAAGATCCACAATATCACTTACAGTCAATATGCATGTTGTGATGTTGCTACAGATAGTAAAAACAGGCTCAAAACATCATTATGTTTCAATATACAGAATGTAGTGTAATAATGCAACTGATTGCCAAAAGAATTCCAACCTCTGTAATAGACCAGCTGATAACCAAGGAGCTAACAAGAACATGTGTCCTCGTCTGCATCAATCTTTTTTGAAGTTAGTCCAAAGTCGACCCATAAGCTAAACTATCTTCACTCCATCTTCCATCTTACTGAATCAATCTCGATGACAATGGAAAAAAAAAATACATGGTATAAAGATTACCTCCGGAATGCTCCACAAGATTCCCCAAACAAGAAATAATCTCGATCCAATTTGAGGCAAAGTCGCTGACACTGGCGATCTCACCAATCCTACAGGCCAAAAAGAGAGAAAAAAATCGTTTTTTGTTTCTCAGAATTGTATATTCTCAAATCAGGAAGCAAAGGGTGATCAACTCCTAACCTACAATCCCATGCAGTATCTGAAACAATTTTTAAGAAAATAAAAGTGGAGATAAATCAGTGCCAGGTACAAGTAAATAACTGAAAAGGAAACAGCTTTATGGCGTAAAAAAAAAAAAACTAGAACCTCCAAGACGGCGGCACTCTGTGCTAGCTGCAGCGGTTTCTCGACGGTATCGTACACCGTCGTAGGCCCACCTTCTCGCAAAGCCTTAACAGCAAAGTAAAGAACTTGAAACCTAAAACGATCAGAAACCAAACCACATGACGGAGGGGTGAAAAAACCGCGATCCAAAATCGCACCAAAAGGGAAATCAAAGAAAAACTCAAGGTGATTCGATTACCAGCCAATAAACACGGTCCAGTTGTAGAGAGAGAGGTAGATCCTGCGGAGGGCGGAGAGGAATCCAGCCATGGAGCTAGGAGATGGGATCCGGATAGAAAATGGAGGCGGAGATGCGAGATCTAGGGTTTTTTAAGTAAGTGAAACCGGTGGGTGGGGTTTCAAAGAAATTTCTTTATAAAATTCATCAGGATTTGAGAAGATCGAACCGAATATTTAGGTGACAATTAACCTTCAACGATACGATAGCCCCAGGGGCGATATGTGGTCTTTATGCTAGCAGGATGCAATTTAATTAGGTGGGTGGATGAACCACCGAAGGCAATTTACCCGAGAGTGTACTTAGATTTACAAATACATAATAAAAACGTATTATATTTTGATGTTTATTAAAGGACATATTTAATTTATTACTGTTCTAATTTTACTCTTTAATTATTTATTTTTCAATCTCAATTTTTTTCTCTTTCCTTTTTTTTTTTTGATTGTATGCATGCAAGTATAATATAGGACCTGATATAAAAAATTATTAGACCGAAATTTAAGCCTAATATGATTTCATATCAGACCTATATTATGCCTAAAATAAAAAAATATCAGGCTCAACATTGAGCCTAATATGATTTCATATCAGGTCTAATGTGAATCTGATATAAAAAAATATCAGATTTACGTTGAACATGATAGGAAATTATATCAGACCTATGATGAGTTTACATGAATAGTTTACTTTAGTTAATTTTTTTCAATAAGATTTTAAACCTGCGGAGAAGTTGAAATATATAATGAACGATATCGTTGGACTCCTTACATCATTAAAAATTCGTAGGAACTAAAATGATTACAATTTGAGATCTCTAATTGATTTATTTATCCATTGTGTATGATGTTTAAGATTTTGTTAGTTTTTAATAACATTTTAATACATTTAGAGAATCGAAATAAATATTAAATATCATATTTGGACTCTTTTTTATCTTATAAATCTATACAAATTGAAATGGATGTAATCAAAACTCTTTAAATTTATCAGTGGGTTCCGATCTAAATGACCCGAACGTTATTTTTAGATATCATATTATGGACAACTATTTTAAAACATTTTTAAAGTGACCCCGAACGTTTATTTTAATGTTTTTCAAATATACCTATTCTGGAAGGAGTCGTCGACGATGGTCAGTTGCAAAGGTTCTGCCCGCGTGGAAGTTACTACGCCGAGGAGGAACTTGGGGTCCTGCGAAGTTAACACAAGCGTTAGGGGACACACCAGCAGGGGTCCGGTAGAGTCCACTCCGACGCTCAAGTTAATAGGTCATCCGAAGAGTAGCGACAGTGAAAGAGAAATACAATATGTAGAATGAGAGAACGTAACACTCTTACCGGAGGGGTTAGACTACCTTTTATACCTATGTCGACAGCCTGGGAGTGCCCCTCCATGGTTGCCACGTCGCCAATATATAAGCCACATCCCCTCCTCTTTCGGTGGTTATGGGATATCCTTTTGAAACGGTCTGCGCCGTTACCAGATTCAAGGGTCGTGAAGACCTTTTCTGCCGGGGGTACTTATCCATATCTCGAGGGGGGTTAGCGTCTGAGGTCGGATGTAGCAGGAACTCCACCCCCCGAGGAGAGCTCGGGGTTTCCACATACCCCAGGTCCCCGAGGTACTCTCGGGGCCTCACCTCCCGGGGTGCTCCCGAGAGGGATCTCCAGCTGTCCTTCCCGGGCGCGTCGCCCTCGAGGATTCCCGGGACTAGGGAAGGAGGGTTGTCCCAAGCTACCGCTAGTGGGTCAGGCAGCTTCTTCATCGTTCGTCCTGGCCAGGGCTCATTCAACCCTATCACAAGTCCCCCCCCTTCAAGTCTGATCGAAGAAAGCGTAACTGACTGATCGGACTAGTGCAAAAATGAAGAAGTTGAATTCTCACAAGCCTTCACTTTCTAGCCCTCAGTGGTCATGAGGAGCTTTTGGATCGCATTATCCTCGACCTGTGTTCCTGAAGATCCCTTTTTATGCCTTCTTCCTTTTCCAAAAAGGGCTGCTCCAATTCTTGAAGGCTTATAATGATGTCTACCTCCATGTTATAAAGGTGTCTGGTCACTTTTTCGAGGGTAACAGGGTGCTTGCACGAGAGCCTTGCTGCCACGTGTTCTAATGGCCATCTCCACGAGTCTTTGTAGTCGTGTGCCGGTATGGCTGGCTGGCGACAATCGACTGCCTGAGCGAGACGGTTTTTTGCTTTCCACGTGTCACTTCCCCATTGTGCCCAAGTAGGTGCATGCCGGGGTATAAGAGAGGAAAATGGCAGACATTAGCCTCCACTTCCAGTTCAGCGTTCGGGCATACTTCATCTTCCTCCCTTGTAAAGCTTCTGCTGTGTGTGAGTAGTTTGTCTCCTTCTTATCTTTTTTCCTGTCTTCTTTCTTAGGGATTATGGAAAGATACCGCGCGGAGTGGTATGATTCCCTTTCCTCGAGAGTGAGGCCTGAAGCCTTACAGGCAACCGCCGAGGCCTATGGTGTCCCGACCGAGATGGCGATGGTCATCCTAAAAGTAGGTCAGACGCCCGTGAAACCCCCTACAGGCATGCTGACCTTTTTCTTAGGGTAGATAGAGTTAGGGCTCCGTTTCCCTATTCCATCTTTTTTTCATGAACATAGCTTCCTATTTTGACATTCCCCTTCACCAGATGGCTCCCAATGCCTTTGCTCAGATGGGAGAAGCGTATATCATCTTCAAGCTTTTCAATCTTCCTCTGACCCCACATCTTTTCCATTCTTTCTTCGTCCCGTTAGGGTCAAAAGGGGTCTTTAGTTTCGCGGCCCATCCGGGCCATAGATTTTAGGAGGCTTTCCTTCCTCGCATAAGTGGTGGAAGGAGAAATTCTTCTTCATCCGCCTGTCGTCGTTACCTTTTAGTCCTCTTTGTTGGATAGCAGACTTGCCGACTCCCCCTCTCCTAGAGAGCTTTCTTCACAGCCCGTTGTATCAACATGCTAGGGAGGTACTTTCTGGTATGGAGTTCAGTGGCCCGGGGCTGGTGCAGAGCGAAGAGCTTATGTATCGAGCGGGCCTTAGCCCTAAAGTAACGCGGATCAGCCCCACCCTAGGTATGATTGTCTTTTTCTTCTATGCACATTGGTTCTGACTGATGCTCCCTCTGTCTGGCTTCTGTAGAGGAAGTCATATTTGCCAAGACAATGAGTCGGCTCATCAAGTGGGAGGAGGCTAACAAGGAGGCACTGAACCCTCCTTCGGTCGTTCCTGACGCCCTGCCGGCTCCCGCCGAGTTCCCTAAGGGGTCTGTTGTCTCGCCTCGTGGGATCGCTTCACCCGAGAGGGTCGAGGTTACTGTTACATCCCCACCAACTGGGGGCAAGAGCCTCCGGCTCAACAGGCTGATCAAGTGATGGATCCCCCTCCCGGGGGTGACTCCTCTTTGAGAGCAGTCCGCCCCGAGAGGGTGAATGAGGAGTCCCCCCTTCAATTACTCCTTTGGTCGTCCAGTCCTTCGGTCGTCAAAAACGGTGGCTTCCCAAGGGCTTGGGCCCTTCATGGAAAAAGTAGCGTCCTGCATGTTCCTCTCCTCTTCCTTCGGTGCCCGAGGAAGTGACGCCATCCTCCAAGAGAGTCGCTCCTGCACCTACCCCGCCGATTTCTGCTCTGGAGACGGTTATTCCTATGCTCCCCTCCAGCTCCCTCGACCTAGCCGCTTCTCCTACGGGTAAGGAGATGTTGCATACTCAATACCGGATGAAACTGGATCGACTAAGGGAGAGGTTGGATGCAGCGCTGGAGGCCTCGATGCAATCTGCCCTCCTAGTGCAATTAAGGGAGACTCTGCCCGAGGGGGTCTTGTCGGAGGGGCCTTCTAGTTTCGAAGAGGACGCCGCCGACCCCTCCAACTAACCACCCGAGGCTTCCGATGTCCAACGACTTCCTCTCCGGCCGAGTCCGCCGCCACTTAAGGGGTGAGGCGACATCCTCGGCACCTTCTAAGGGGTAGTCGTGCGAGTCTCAGCGGGACCGCTCGCTAGTCTTCGGGAGACCCTCTTGAAGGTGTGAATTGATATTACTTTGAATGTCCTTTTGTCCGTCTGATGATCTTTCAGTGTGATGGCAGACAACTGAGGATTGCGTAGTAATTGGTCGGGGCCTATATTCCGGGCCCCAAGTGGAGGCCTTGCTTCATCGAGCCTTGCGGGCGGAAGCGGCAGCTAATCTAGAGCACCAGTCAGGAGTGATGCAGGCAGGCATCAGTAGAGCTCTTCGCGAAGAAGTCGAGCGCCTGCGTAAGCTCTTGCAGGACCAGGAGCAGGCTCTTTGAAATTCTTGGCATAGAGAACGCCTAGCGTCCGAGAAGGATGTGTCAGCTACTAAGGACCTTCTGCAGGTGACGCGGGAGAGAGATCAGCTCCAGGAGAGAGAGAAGTAATTATCGGGCCAAGTGGAGTCTGGTCTCCTGATGGTCACTGACCGTGCCTCTGTCCTGGAGGATGATCTGATCCTGGCTTGGTTAGATGAGCGGGCCACCTCAGAGAGGCTTAGAAAGGCTTTGTCTGAGCAATCGATGATGGCTGCTGAGTTGACATGGCTAAGGCGTTCTTACAAAGCTGCCAAGGCCGAGCGCATAACCCTTCGGACAACCAAAGCTTCTGACTCTAAGGAGGCCGAGCTAGGCTTCAAAGCAAGGTTCCTGGAGTCAGAGGAGTTTCATGCCATTATAGCTGACCAGGTAATGCAGCGCCTGTAGCAGGGCTTCCATGGGGCCATCGATAAGCTAAAGGAGTGGCTCCTGCCTTCTGACGCTGACCCGCGATTGTAAACACGCTCCGGACTAGGTGGAGGTCTTCTTCCGAGACAAGTCCTGTCTCAGGGATTTAGTGTAATCATTTCCCTATTTCCTGCGTATGTGTTGTGGTGAGATGTGCCTTTTGCCTTTATGCGTGTACCTAACCAACAGTTGATTGTATCCGAGATTGATTCTTGTGGTGGATCCCGTTTAACAATTTCATAAGTCAAATCCTCGCGTCCCACATTTATGTTTGTGGCAGGTCCTCGCCGGTCTCTCCAGCTGGAGTGAGCGAATGGTTTCTGTACCGTCCCCTCTGTATTATTCACGATCTTATTGATTGGACTCATTAAGAGTCGCAGGTTCATAGGCGCAGCATAGGCGCGCTGATAGAGACGACGCTTCGACGTCTGTTGGTGTTATTGCATCCTCCCTGCATTAACTACATGAGGCAGCAGTTATCAGTATAAAGAGGGGGAGAGGGGGCGCCGTCTCCTTCATCCTTCCTATCGGCCTATTTTTTTCTTAATAGCGGGGCGCTATCGCTTGCTTTTCCCTTCACCTCCGTTGATGTCCACTATGTCTGCCACCGAAGGTGAGGTCATATTCTTGGCTGAGGGACCTGACAGGGGTAGAGGCCTTTGTGTCACACCCTTTGCCGGGGAGTATGGTGGAGATGATGCCCCGGGTCTCTCTGAATATCCTGGAGGATGTAGGACTCCCGGGTTATCTGGAGAGTTCAAAAAAGACCTTACATGGCCCTCCAAGGAGTATGGAGGAGATGACGTATCCTAATGGTTGTCTTCTGCGCCAGCAGACGTCATCCTCTTTCGGATCCTTGTTTTCCCCATGTTTTGGGCGGAGGATGGTGTTTTGTGGGATACGTCGTCACCAAGAGGGGAAGGGCTGCAACCGCTGGCTTATCTCTTTCTCTTTCTTCTTTTCGTTGAGAAGCTGTGGTTGTTGTTCCCCTTCTCCTATTAAGACAATTCTTCTTTGCGTCTTTACACGCTTCGGAGAGAAATTGCAGTCGCAGCTCCCCCTCCTCTTTTTTCTGCCTCTTTACGAAAAAGAGAGGGGGTGTCCAGATAGGGTCGAGCTACTCATGTGTTACCTTAGGCGTCCATCTCCGTCCCTGACTACTCGGAGAGAGTACCCGAGCTATGCATGTGTTACTTCAGGCATCCATGTTCGTCCCGGACTACTCGGAGGGAGTACTCGAGCTACTCATGTATTACCTCAGGCATCCATCTTCGACAGCTATACGAAAACGACTTCAAGCCCCAAAAAGGTGGAATTGACATGGAGAAAACCCGTATAGAAGGGTGCCTTCTCTCTATTTTTTTCTTCAGATACTCGGCGTGTGTCTTAGTAACTTCCCGAGATGTATATCTTCATGTATCTATTCATGTCAATAAAATAAACAATTCTTTCTGGTACTTTTTATGTATGTATAACTGTCCTGTATTGATATTTCAAGGCTTTGCCGATTCTCCCGTAATTGTGTATGGCGTATTGTCTATGCTTCTGAACCGGTTAAGTTTCCCGTGTGGCAGAGTAGTAGAGTCTGTGTTTACTTGGTCGGATGCATAGGTCTCGGACCAAGCCTAAGTACCCCGGACGTCGACTGTACCGCAGGGTATTAGGGTTTTGGTTACTTGGTCGGGCGCGTATGTCCCAGACCAAGCCTAAGTACCCCAGGTGTCGGCTCTGGACCAAGCCTAAGTACCCTAGGCGTCTGCTGTACCGCAGGGTATTAGGGTTTTGGATACTTGATCGGATGCGTATGTCCCGGACCAAGCCTAAGTACCCCAGGCGTCGGCTGTACCACAGGGTATTAGGGTTTTGGATACTTGGTCGGGCGCATATGTCCCAGACTAAGCCTAAGTACCCCGGGCATCGGCTCTACCGCAGGGTATTAGGGGTTTTGGATATTTGGTCGGGTGCGTATATCCCGGACCAAGCTTAAGTACCCCAGGCGTCAGCTGTACGACAGAGTATTAGGGTTTTAGATACTTGGTCGGGCGCGTATTCCCGGACCAAGCCTAAGTACCCCGGGCGTTGACTGTACCACAGGGTATTAGGGTTTTGGATACTTAGTGGGGAGCGTATGTCCCGGACCAAGCCTAAGTACCCTGGGCGTCGGCTGTACCGCAGGGTATTAGGGTTTTGGTTACTTGGTCAGGCGTGTATGTCCTAGACCAAGCCTATGTACCCCGGACATCGGCTGTACCGCAGGGTATTAGTGTTTTGGATACTTGTTCGGGCGTGTATGTCCTGGACCAAGCCTAAATACCCCGGGCATCGGCAGTACCGCAGGGTATTAGGGTTTTGGATACTTGGTCGGACGCATATGTCCCGGACCAAGCCAAAGTACCCCAGGCGTCGGCTCTACTGCAGGGTATTAGGGTTTTGGATATTTGGTCGGGCGCGTATGTCCCGGACCAAGCTTAAGTACCCCAGGCGTCAGCTGTACCGCAGGGTATTAGGGTTTTGGATACTTGGTCGGGCGCGTATGTCCCGGACCAAGCCTAAGTACCCCGAGCGTCGGCTGTATCGCAGGGTATTAGGGTTTTAGATACTTGGTCGGGCGTGTATGTCCCGGACCAAGCCTAAGTACCCATGGCGTCGGCTGTACCGCAGGGTATTAGGGTTTTGGTTACTTGGTCGGACGCGTATGTCCCGGACCAAGCCTAAGTACCTCGGGCGTCGACTGTACCGCAGGGTATTAGGGTTTTGGTTACTTGGTCGGACGTGTATGTCTCGGACCAAGCCTAAGTACCCCGGGCGTCGGCTGTACTGCAGGGTATTAGGGTTTTGGACACTTGGTCGGGAGCATATGTCCCGGACCAAGCCTAAGTACCCCGGGCATTGGCTGTACCACAGGGTATTAGGGTTTTGGTTACTTGGTCGGGCGCGCATGCCCCGGACCAAGCTTAAGTACCTTGGGCGTCGGCTGTACCTGTAACGCCCGTAAAATCCTCTCAATTTTTACGTGAACACTAATATGAATATTAGTACAATTCTTAATGGATTGTAGGTGGAATTCTAGTATAATTCTTAATGGGCTTTATGTAGATTTTTAGAAAATAAATAAAAGGGGAAAGAACAAAAAAAATAGTAATTGCCAAGGTTCGAACCTTGGAGTAGCAAAGATTTATGATGCATGTGATAACCAATAGCCCTAGCAGGGGTATGCTATTAGAGAAGAGAGGAAAATTGTGGTTAAGGGTAGGGAATGTGAAGAGGCACTATGTGAAGATGGTGAAGAGCCACTTGTGAAGAGAAAAAAGGCATTATAAATTCTCTTCTTCCTCCTTCTTCCATCCCCACCGAAACTCCATCTCCCTCTCCCATTTCCAAAAATCTCATCTAGGGTCTCTCCCCTAGAAAGCTTCACAAGGGAGATCTCTTGAAGACTTAAGACCCCTTATAAGGCGAGAAGAACAAAGGAGATCCTAAGAGAAAGGAGGTCTTCATCGCTCTCAATTTAAGGGTATATAGATTGGTGGTAACCAAGCAAAAGAGGTAAGTCTCCCCTCACTTACAGTATAATTGTTTTGGGTGTTATGTTGCTTAAATCTTAGAGTAGGCCCTTGAGGTTTCGGCCAACCCTAAAACTATGATTAGGATCAAGTTAAACCCCCAACTATGCTTGCTAATGATTTCCTATGATATGATATGTGTTACATGAAGGTTATATGATTTTTATGTCACATATGGTTGCTTGAAGGTTTCGGCCAAGTCCTAGTTTTAGGCTTAGGAGGAGGCTAAAAACCTTAAGTATGCTTCCTATTGGCTTAAGAGATCAAGAGCATATTCCATGATTCATCAAATCATATAATAATATTGGCATGCTTCTATGTTACTTTATGATTATGTTAAGTCTTATTCATGTATGCTTTATGTTATGCTTTATGTATCATGATTATGTTTAGGCCCTTTAGGGCATACCTATGTTATTCATGACTTATGAATGATGGAATGCCTAAAATATGCTAAGAGTATTCTTTATGAAAAGAAAGGAATTATGATAAGTTATTTTACTTTTGTATGGGCTTGTACTGGACCCTAAAAAGGTCCTTGGGATGGACTCCTACGTTGCCCCTAGGCCGAAGGAGTCCTAGTGAGTAACGGCACGGTCGATGGTCTACGGTCGACGACCCACAGAAAAATAAGGGGTCGCCGAATGGGCCGCCAAATGGGCCCGGTCGTTACAATAAAGGAATTATGAATGTGGTACAATGTCGGGCCCTTATGTTGAGAGTTATGTTCAAGTACTTATATATATATGTTTTCAAAGAAGCATCCCTCATTCATAAAGACATTTATCTCATATTATGTGCCTACTTGAATTACTATACTTGAAGTTGAAGTACTCTTGTGATATAAATCTTCTTTCCATATGTTGTTGTTTAACTTTCTCTATGTCCAATTCATGACGCATGGTTTTTGTGAGTAGGAAAGGATCTTACTAAGCCTATATGATTATAGTTTAGTGTTTTCCTTATACTGCAGAAAAGGGTAAGGGCATGCTAAATTAAAGGGAGCAGAAGGAGGGCGAAGATGTGTGTGGCAGTGCCATGGTAGAAGAGATCATGTTACTTATGTTTGCTTATGAATCAAGAATTTATCCATGTCTTAAGTTTTCCGCATTGTTACACTTGTTGATGTTAGATTATCATACTAATATGTCATACTATGTTTTATGTTTGTTCGTATAGTACAACATGATATGCTATGTTTTGTGTTCATTCCTAAAATATGATATTTCTACAATTAGCACTTGTCATGGAATTCATGTTTAGAGCTTGTTTGTTTAATGACTCAATATGATCTATGTAACATGGTCTAGGGTGTTAGAGTTTGATGCCTATGTAGTTCGATTCATACCTTTAAATTCCATGTGTAAACTCTAAAACCTATGTTAATGCTCCCATGTTTTAAGATGTGTTTACATGTTTTAAAAATGTTCCATTGCGTTAATGTATATATATATATATATATATATATATATATATATGTTCGCGTAGCGCCGCCTTTTCCTTTTTTATAAGGATAGGAGGGGCGGCCGTTACAGTACCGCAAGGTATTAGGGTTTTGGTTACTTGGTCGGGTCTGTATGTCCCAGACCAAGCCTAAGTACCCTGGGCGTCGGTTGTACCGCAGGGTATTAGGGTTTTGGTTACTTGGTCGGGCACGTATGTCCCGGACCAAGCCTAAGTATCTCGAGTGTCGATTGTACCGCAGGGTATTATGGTTTTGGTTACTTGGTCGGGCGCGTATGTCCCGAACCAAGCCATTGGCTGTACTGCAGGGTATTAGGATTTTGGTTATTTGGTCGGGCACGTATGTCCCGGACCAAGCCTTAGTACCCGGGCGTCAGCTGTACTGCAGGGTATTGGGGTTTATGAATTCCTTAGTAACGCATAGTCATTTTGAAAGAAGCAACTCCCTTAAGTTTTTTTTTATCCTTCTTCATCAACTATTCCTCCAGGCCTCGTGGGTTCTTCCGAGATTCTGACCTGACCTCTCCGGTATAGCACTGGCGAGACACTAGCTGATCCCCTCGGACCTTGACCACCCGATCGCCCATTGGGAACTTGATCTTCTGGTGTTAAATAGAGACCACTGCCTGGAAAGTGCTGAGCGCTGGGCGGCCCAAGATGACATTGTAGGAGGAGGGCGCGTCCACGATTAGGAAAGGAGTCCTCCGGGTTCTCTCGAACCTATTGCTACCCAACTAGAGTGGCAAGGTGATTTGCCCCAACGGCTGTACTCGATACCCTGTGAAGCCAAACAGTGGGGTCGAGCCGGGGAGCAGTTCGTCCTCGTCTATCTGCATTTGCTCCCAAGCCGCCTTGTACCCAATGTTCACGGAACTCCCCGTGTCTATAAAGATGTGCTTCACCTCATAATTGACAATGCGAGCTACGATCACTATGGCATCCTCATGAGGAGCTTCCACTTCTTCTAGGTCGGATGGCCCAAACGAGATTGTAGGGCCTGGCATCTGGCTTCGGCTTGTCCCAATGGAATAATTTTCCAACCATCGAGTATACGACTTCCTGGCCTGGTTAGAATCCCCTCCAGTAGGTCCTCCGGAGATGACCCCCTACATGGCCCGAAGGAGGACCACGCACAGGGGCTTTGCCTTTTTGGGGATCTCTCTTTAAGGAGAGGGATCTTCGGGGTGCGGGCCCCCAACTCCTACCTCTCGATCGCGATCGGGACCGAGGTCGGACCTCGTTCTCCCCTGCAGGCCATCGCCGAGGGGAAAAGCTTCGCCTTGGCGACCTTCGGTGATACCTCGACTTGTTCCATTTTCTTCGAGGTTTGATGTCTGCTTCCTCACTGAACTTCTTCTTCAAGGCATGACACTCCTCCGTGGAGTGAGTCGAGCTGCCATGATAATTGCAGTACTTTGGCGATGACTCCGGCTGCTCGGTGTCTAATGTCTCCACCAGGCGACGCCTGCCAGTCCATTGATCCCTCCCCGATGGAAGGTCTTTTCCCCGCGCCGGAGCCGGGGGCTCCCTTCTGTCTAACCGGGGGGCTATCGGAGGAGGAGCTCCGACTGGATCCTTGCGCCGGGCGTACTGTACCTCCTCTACATTGACATGGTTAACGGAGCGTCCCAGCAGATCGTCAAAGCTGAAGGGGGCTTCCTCACCAAGGACCGGAAGAAGTCCCCTTCAGCGAGCCCTTGGGTCCATGCGCTGACGAGTATCTCCGATGTCGCGCTGGGCACGTCCTGCGCCACCCGGTTGAACCTCTGTTTGTACTCCTTGAGCGGTTCCTTAGGCTTCTGCTTGAGAGCGAACAGGTTAAGGGTTGTCTTCTGGTAGCGACGGCTACTCGCGAAATGGTGGAGGAAAGCTGTCTTGAACTCCGTGAAGGAGTTGATGGAACCTTGCGGCAGCCTCTGGAACCACCGCTGGGCTGCTCCGGACAAAGTGTTTAAGAACACCCGATACTTCACACCGTCAGTATACTGATGCAGGAGTGTCGTATTCTCGAATTTACAGACGTGATCCTCCGGATCCATCTTCCCATTATACTCAGAGATCACGGGCCCCCGGAACTGCTTTAGCATGAGGTTCTCTACAATCTCGGACGAGAAAGGGGTAGAGGGAGCCTTATGGGAGGTCTTGGGTCTATCCCTCTTCCCCGGTCCTTCTTCATGCCTCTGAGCGCTAGAGACTATCGAGTGGGTCTTCTCCATGTCTTCACAGGATTCTCTTTGAGGGCCTTGGGGAGCTCCGTCCAGCCGCCCCACCGGGGTGACGGATCTGCGGGAACGCGAGGCGGAGACTTTGGGGATCTCCTCCCTTGTCAGGCCCCCTGGTTGCGGGGCAGCCTGTTCGACTTGGTGCTGCTCCAAAGCTTCCTTGATGGCGTTAGCCACTAGGCAGTCAAATTCCTCTCTTGTGAGGGTAAGGGGTTGTGCCTTTGATCCTACCATCGGTGCTCCTTCAGGTGTTTTGCTAGAATTCCCACAGACGACGCCAAATTTGTTCCGGAAGGAGTCGTCGACAATGGCCAGTTGCAGAGGTTCTGCCCACGTGGAAGTTACTATGTCGAGGAGGAACTTGGGGTCCTGCGAAGTTAACACAAGCATTAGGGGACACGCCGGCAGGGGTCCGACGGAGTCCACTCCGACGCTCAAGCTAGTAGGTCGTCCGAAGAGTAGCGACAGTGAAAGAGAAATACAATATGTAGAATGAGAGAGCGTAATCCCCTTACCGGAGGGGTTGAACTACCTTTTATACCTATGTCGACAACCTGGAAGTGCCCCTCAATGGGTGCCACATCGCCGTTATATAAGCCACATCCCCCTCCTCTTTCGGTGGTTATGGGATATCCTTTTGAAACGGTCTGCGCCGTTATCGGATTCAGGGGTCGTGAAGACCTTTTCTGCCGGGGGTACTTATCCATATCTCGAGGGGGGTTAGCATCTGAGGTCGGATGTAGCGGGGACTCCACCCCCAGAGGAGAGCTTGGGGTTTCCACATACCCCAGCTCCTGAGGTACTCTCAGGGCCTCACCTCCCGGGATGCTCTCGAGAGGGATCTCCAGCTGTCCTTCCTGGGCGTGTCACCCTCGAGGATTCCCGAAACTAGGAAAGGAGGGTTGTCCCAACCTACCGCTAGTGGGTCAGGTAACTTCTTCATCCTTCGTCCTGGCCAGGGCTCATTCAACCCTATCAATACCCATCATTCATGTTTTTCACTAAACAACATCTTAAATATTCTCGATGATTTTTAAAATACTTATTTCAATTTAAAAATAATTTCCATATACATTAAAAAAAATGTTGTGGAGAATTGCAAATGGAATTGTGCAGAAGCATTACCGTTTCACATCGCAATTTAATGGGTCAACATTGGTAAAAGTTCTCAAATAATATTCACGTCTCCACCAATCACGTCAATGGAGTAATAGGGGCGACGTGCTAATTCACTAACTACTCGACTTTTATTATAGGACGCACTACGTAATTATGAAAAAATATTTTAAAATTTTCTTTTACCAAAGGTCATATTAAAATATATTTTATTCTTTTGGTATCCCTCCCGTTTATAATTCTCTTTCGTAGTTAGATTTTCAAAGCATCCGAATCATTTTTTTCATAATTTTGATTTTAAAATAAGATATTATGGTTCGGATACAAGTATTCTCAGTTTCTCTCACCTTGTATATCTCTAATTACTGTCTTGCACAACTCGACTCATCATAAATCTTTTATTATATTTTACTGCAATTACAAAAAAGAGAGTTAAAAGTAGGAGTGTGTTCTAGAGGTGACTTCAAAGAGGCGATTTCAAAGAATCGTTGAGGAAGATCGGTGTTGAAAGAGAAATTTCAAACAATAGTATGTTTGGTAGAAGGAAGAAAAATAATTTAATAATATACGTATCATTTGGCTATTTAAAATTTGTGTATACGATGAAAATAAATAGTATAAGGATTCTTATAGGGTTTATTTCAGCTAAATCATGTTCTATTCTAATATGGTATGTATCAAACCTAGTTTTGTCCATGATCAACTATTTCTACTAATTTTTAGTTTGAAGAAGGACTCAGACGGTGTCATGCATTACATAAACAGGATTCTTAGAATTTGTTTAACCATATGATAAATTCATACTTGAATATGACCTCGGGACTGATATCATACCATATCAGGCCCTTCTTGGACTTGATATCGAATTATATCAAGCAATCCTCGGGCCTGATATCATCCAATCCTACAGTGGGCCTGAAATATATTATATCAAGCCCATGGTGGGTCTGATATCATCTTATATCAAGACCACTGTGGCCCTGATATCATCTTATATCAAGCCCTCATTTGGTTTGATATTGGATCTGTATCGATCATTGCTTGTTTTTTGAATTACTGAAAAACTTGATTATGAATTCAAAACTTTGCCAAATTTAATTATAATTATTTTCAGGGATGATAGTATTGTTGACGAAATTCTCTCAAAGATATGGAATATGCTTAATGGCAATGTTGTCATGCGGAATAGAGTAGAAATATTCAGTACTAATATTCAATTGTCTTCCGTGTATAGTGGTAATAGAATTACAAGGAATTTGACATTTGATTTGAATAAAGAAGCAAGTAATTTAGAAGATGAGTGTCTGAATTCTTTTACAAGACTTGTTGAATACTTTCAGCCAACCTGGAGTGAGGAGGAAGATCATGAAATCCGAATTACAGATGAATTATAACCCGGTACAACTGAACTAAAATTCCAAACTATTGATATGCACAATTGAGCAATATGAATTTTCCACATATTAGTACAGTGATTTAGAGGAGGAGTTCTTAATAGATGATAATCTTTATAATTTGAATTCTCGATTGCTAGCTGGGCCAATTGAAGAGGTAGAGGTAAGAGATGAACATGATTTTTTTGTGGGATAGATTTTTTCATTTAGACAAGAATTCAAGAATGCACTTGTAAAACATGTCATGGTTAAGCATATGATATATAACCCAGTTGACACATGAAAAAGTAGAGTTAAAGCAGTGTGCTTCAACCAACCATGTACATAGAGAGTAGTTGTCCTGGGGAAGTAGTGTTCACTGTTAGAAAATATGTAAAGAAACACCAATGTGGAACAATTAGGAAAAGTGTCGATCATCAAGCATGCTCTTCGTCATTTGTAGTGTCTTTTGTTGAAAAGTAATTTCTTCATAATGAACAATACAAACCTATATCAGATATAAAAACTAGGTCTGGAGGGACCATACAGAAAAGCATACATAGTCAGGGTGAAAGCGTTAAAAAAGGACGTTGGAGATTATGATGAGGCATATAGAGATCTTCCACAATATTATGCGTGAGCTAAGAGCTAGGGATCCTGAAACTTATGTGACACTATACATAAATGGTAACAATTAGTTCCATCGATATTTTTGGGCTTTTGGTACTTGTTGATGAGTGTTTAGGCATTATTTGCATAAACTTATCAGAATTAATGCTACACATCTAAGAGAGAAGTATCCGGGTGTATTGTTGATCGTTACAGCGATCGATAGTAATGACAATGTTTTTCTAGTTGCAATTGGAATTGCTGAAGTTGAATGTAGGTATGCATGTGAGTGGTTTTTGGATCATACAAAGAGGTTCTTTTCTGTCGATGCACAGTCAATGACCATAGTATCAGATAGACATTGTGACATTATATCAGTAGTTAGGAAAGTCTACCCAACCGCCCATCATGTTTTTTGTTGTCACCACATGTCTTATAATATGGTAACGAATATTGAAAGTAGAGTATCTTTAGGTTTGTTTTGGGCAGCAGCACGAGCAAATACAACACTCCAATATGAACTCATAATATAGTCAATGCTTGAAAAGCATCTAAATGCCCATAAGTGGTTTCAGAACATTAACCTAAAAGGTGGGCTAATACATACTTTACTGGGAGAAGGTACATTATACTGACTACCAATTGTGTGGAGAGTTTAAATATTTTGTTTAAGAATACACGTGAACTTCCCATAAACAGGTTAATTGATAATATAAGAAGAAAGGTAGCTCAATGGTTCTTTAACCATAGAGAGGAAGTCTCAAAATGGTATATTGCTTTGGCACCTCATGCTACAAAAGAAGTAAATTCAAAGAGAGAGAAAGCTAGAGCATATAAGATTCACTTGTATTCTCAATCTGAAATGGAAGTAGAGACATGAGACGCTTCATACATTTTTTATTTAAGGGAAAAATATTATCACTGTGGGGAGTTTTAAAATTCAGGACTCCCTTGCTCACATGCTATTGCCATCATCATTTACTAGAACATGAATACACTCCCATATTATGAGTATTATTTTTATTCATAAAATTGGAATGTCATTTACATGGATCGTATTTACCCCTGTCGAAACAAGGAATTTTGGCCTAGGGGCCTAAACAACATTACAGTTCTATGTCCCTGTAGCCTTGTGTGGCTCGGTAGGTGAAAGAAGGCATGGATGGAGTCGAGACACAATGGAAAGGTAAAACTCAAATGCACCCGCTGCAAACAACTTTGCCATAATCGAAAGATTTATAGAATGTAGCCAACCCTATGTTCTTGAGTTACTGGTATATGTATGTAGGAATATTCTGCTTGAAGTATATATTTTGTAAGCAGGAGGAGTGAATCTATATATTTTGTATCTACTGCAGCGATAGTATTGTAAAACAAAAATAGTTGTGGTTATTGTTGTCACTTCCAGAGGTCTTCCAATAGTATAATACATTTCAGCTTGTTTAACATAATGTAAGCCAAATAAGATCATAGATCAGTCCATAATACATTAATTTTTTTTGTCAAAAGATTAATATAAATTTTAGGTTAAATAAAGGAAAAATTGTTGTAAACTCCTTGCATGCAAATTCAACACCCTCAGTCCCTGCATCAGAAAAAATTTATTTTTGCTCCCTGCATGCAAAGTTTCAAGTGCCTCAACTACCGATTTACCGAATTACCCTCAATTTTTTTTGTACAAAAAGTCTGAAATAAAGTATAATTCTTCCTAAATTCAACATCATTTAACTAAAAATAGTATATTTTATATCAAATTAAGTACGACCTAATTAATTCATCCTAAGCTAATCGATTAATATGAACTCCTAATCAATTGGTCAAGTGGAAAAATTATGCTTGATTTGTTAGAAAATATTCTAAATTCTAATTTAAATGTGCTTAATTTAGAAAGAATTATACTTATTTTTGGACTTTTATACCTATAAAAAATAAGGGTGATGTTCTCTTACGATAAATGTAACTGATCGATTACCAATCAATTCGTAATCGATCGAAGCTCCCCAATTGATTGCCTCAATTGATTGGAGTAGCTTTAATCAATTATGGACAACTTTGATCAATTTTCGATCAATTGGATTTGAAAAAAGGGTCATACTCAATCTGATAGAAAATATACTAGATTCCAATTATATAATACAGAATTTAGGAGAAATTATATCTCATTTTGGATTTTTTGTACTTAAAAATAATGGGGGTAATTATGAAAATTAATATATATTAGGGAGTTGAAGCAAATAGCACTTTGCATGGAGGGAGTGAAAAAGAATTTTTTCTGATATAGGGACTGAAGATAAAGTTTTAGATGCAATTAGGGATTTAAAGGCAATTTACAATTAAATAAAGATAAAAATATAAAATATAGAAATATATAAAGAATAAATATAAAGAAAGAAATATAATAAATAAATAAATAAATAGAGTTATTGATTAAAAATATAAGAAATAAATATAATAAAAATTAAAATAAATTATTATGAGTTGATGGTGTTACAAGGATTCGAATTGTATTATCCATTATATATTTAAGGGTTTTCTAGATGTTCTCTAATAGTACGATACATTTAAGCTTATTTAAAGTTTAAATAAATATAAGCCGGTATTGATCATACATGAGACCCAATAAAAATTTATTTTATGAAAAGATTAAGAAATAATTAAAAAATTATCATATTAATAATTAATAAATGATTATTATATATTTTAAAAATGTAATTTAAATTGGGAAAAATATCAGGCGACGTTTGGCTTGAAATCCGTGAATATCAGACCCTTTGATATCCAAAATCGAAATATTATTTTCTAAATCATAAATAAATATGTATAATATAAAAATATAGATAATGATTAAGGAAATATATAAAGGGATAAAGAAAATATAATGATATAAATATAAAATATAAAATATAAAATATATATATATTATAAATAAATAAATAGAGCATATAGATTAAAAATATAAGAAATTAAAATAATAGAAATTAAAATAAAATATAAATGTGAAAAAACTAAGATAGATAATAAGATATAAAGATAAGAATATAAATTTCTCTTGGCATTATAATTCTCTTGACATCACGGAAAGTTACACTGCTAAGTTTGAGAAAACTATAAATTTTATATTTTATATATAAACCATTATAACTAGTTTTGAATAGATAATTTTCACTAATGTCATTTGTGTGTAAGTGACATTTTTTAAGAATATAAATTGGTCGGATTACATCAGATGACATAAAGGATTGTCATCTATCTCAAGAAAATACTTTAATAAAATTGAAGTAAAAGGCCCCACACAATACAGATTGTAAGTAATTTTTTATGGTTCATAAAAATATATTTTTTTATGGTTCCTGTAATATGCTAACGACAATTTAAATATTAGATTTTTTAGAGTGGATTGTGTTGGTGCAAGATGCATCAGTAATGTCCTCCTCTAGTGTTTCAATGTTTAACAATATGCTTAAGTTAGTGATACATTGAACAAGGTAAGGGTGAGTCAAGAAATCAGTACCAAAGTGAAGAAAAGTCCTAGTAACCTAGGCAATAAGTTCTGGTTCGAAGAATTGGGCACTAAGTCCTGATCATGGATTAGGCACTAAGTCCTGGCCATAGGCTGGGCACGTAAGACATGACCGAGGGTTGGGCATGAAGTCCTGATTCGAGGAATTGGGAAATAAGTCCTGGCCGAGGGCTGGGCATCTAAGAGTCCTGACATAGGGTTGGGCAATAAGTCCTGGTCGCGGACTGGGCACGAAGTCCTGATTCGAGGAATTGGGCAATAAGTCCTGGCCGAGGGTTGGGCACTGAAGTCTTGGTGAGTGAAGCTGGGCACTAAGTCCTGGTGAGTGAAGTTGGGCAAAAGTCCAACCGGAGGAGCCGGTTGGCAAAAACTGCTCTTGAGAGGAGTAGGCGAAAGGCGCGTTCCCCGGGAAGGGAACATAGGCGTCGGCTCAACCTAGGGATTCGCGGGAAATCCGAAGTCATAACCAATTTGTTAAGGCTAAGAATATATATGTGCTTGTCTTGTGTTTGTGTATCTTGTAGGTACCTAGAATTGAAGGCAAAGTAGGCGAACAAACACACAAAAACGGCCTGGAAAGCTGCTCGGGGCGCCTGAATGGATACAAGTGCCCCTAAGCATTCAGGCGCCCTAGAAGCCAAGCGCCTAAATGAATCAGGCGCCCAATAAGCTCTTGGGCGCCCAAGACTGGGTCCTTATGCAGCTTCATGAAGTTCGCTATTTGGATGGATTTTTGACCGCTACTGAGGCGCCCCATAGCAACACAGGCGCCCTAGCTAAAGCTATAAAAGGGGCTTCTGTTGGTGCAGTTTGCACTGACGGTCAAACTCGGGTTTTGATGTATGACAAAGTGGTTAAAGTTAGGGTTGTGTGTGTTTAACCTCTTTACCAAGTGTGCAGAGTTGAAAGACTTAGGACCAGACACCAGGCTGAAGTCCAGGATGGTTGAGTCCTGGCGGAAAGTCCAGTTGGGTCCGCGGGACCTGACAACTGGCTGAAGACCAAGTTGGTTGAGACTTGGCAGGAAGACCAAGGTGGTTGAGCCTTGGCAGGAAGTCCTGGTAGGGTCAAGAAGTCAAGCAGAGCTGCATAATGGGTAAGTAAGGTAAGTCACTGGAGGAGCGACCCAGTGAGGACGAGTCCAATCTTGGACTTTAGGCGCGGTCCAACTTAGACCCATTTAGGTGATCTAAGTTGAGTCCTGGTTAGATCCTGGTCTGGGAGACAGGATCTAATTAACTTAGAATTGTATCTTATTTTAGTCCATATAAAATTGTGCTAGCCTTGTTTTGGACTAACCCTGGATGCAGGACCAAAGGACTATGATTCTGCAGCTCAGAGAGCCTCAAAGGAGTGAGGCCGTAGCTGAGCAGGGCGCCCCGGATGTGTCGGGCGCCCCAGAGTCAACCCAAAGTCAGCAGAGAGTTAAACGCCCCGACAGCCGCGCGCGTCGGGCGCCCCGCATGTCTCGGGCGCCCCCTGTGCCACCTCACTGCCAACTGCCGAAGCTCACCCTCGCGAAGCCAAGGAGATGTGGCTTTGACCGGTCAAATCGGGCGCCCCGCGCGCGTCGGGCGCCCCAGTCAAAGGTGATCCCGAAGATAAAGAGATCAAGTGCTTGACCGAGAGGGCTGCGGATCGGCAGCCACGCAGAGGGGCGCCCCGGACGTTTCGGGCGCCCCCAGGGCTATAAATAGAGCCCCTCGACCAAGGTTCAATGACAACACTTCTTCCAAAGCTTTCAAGTTCTTCTACGCTCGCGCCTTGCTCCGGAAACGCTACACTTCGAGCCGACGACGTCCCGCTGCCCCGAAAGAGTCGATCTACTCCGGACGTCGGTAAAAAGAAGAATTTCTTTTAATACTTTATTGCACTTAATTACTTGAAAGTGTGGGGTTGTCACACTTTCAATTCATTTGTACTCGCCTACTCTATCGGGGTTGACCGATAGAGAGTTTTAGTAGATTGCCCAACGGAAAGGTCCGAGGGACCTGGGCCTTCGAGTAGGAGTCGCCGAAGGCTCCGAACGAAGTAAAAATCGTTCGTGTTTGTGTGTCTGTTTTTCGTCTCTTTCATTTCCGCTGTGCACGCTTTTTAAAGCACTCTGATTTAATTTTTTAAAAAAGTCACGTGATTCACCCCCCCTCTCACGTGCATCGATCCTACAAGTGGTATCAGAGCCAAGTTCGCTCTGTATCGGTGCAACCACCATAAGAGCCGGGGGAAATCCAGTTTTTTTTCAAGTTTTGGTTTTTCGCTACACTTGATCTAAATTAGGTATTGTTGCCTAGATTTGGATTATTTTTTCCGTTCGTTTGATTTTACTCGAATTTGGTGCAACACCATTTCGAGTCACTTTTTCTCTCTCTTCTCCTATTTCTACCACACTACTAATCCAAGACTTAGTCTTGGGACAAGTTTTTGTGTAGTCTATTTCAGATGGCTCAAGGTGAAGGCTATAGCACTGCCCGCCCTCCTCTCTTTAATGGGGAAGACTTTCCCTACTGGAAGAGAAGGATGGAGGTTTATCTGAAGACCGACATGGATCAGTGGTTTGCAGTTCAAATAGGTTACACACCACCAATGGATGAGGGAAATAATGCTCCACTTAGGCCCGACAGATGGAACTCGGAGATGAAGAAAAAGGCTCAGACCGAATTCAAAGCCCAGAACACCCTCCAGTGCGGACTTACCAAAGAGGAGCTAAACAGAATTGGACCAACTGACTCAGCAAAGGAGCTATGGGACAAATTAATTGAACTACATGAAGGCACCTCTGATGCCAAGGTAACAAAAAGGGATTTACTTTTAAATAAGTTATTTAATATAAAAATGCAGGAAGGAGAATCTGCAAGTCAACTCCACGCTCGGATCAAGGACATACTGAATGGACTCCACATGATCGGGCACAAACAGGAGAACCGGGACATCATAAGGTACGCTTTAAATGCATTCCCTAGAAATTCACTATGGGCATCTATTATAGATGCTTATAAAATTTCTAGGAACCTTTCTAAAATCAATTTAGATGAATTGTTTTGTGAATTAGAACTGCACGAACAGACTAACGCCAAGGCCGAGAAAGGGCTAGCTTTATTTGCAGGTTCACCAAAGGAAGCCAAATCAAAGAGAAAAGTCCAAGAAGAACCTGAAGCTGAGTCAGGCTTTGATGAAGAAGAACAACTGGTGAACTTGGTAAGAAAAATGTTCACCAGAAGGAAGAACAAATTTTCAAAGAAAGATATTCAAAAGGTAGTGAAGCCCTACAGCACTGAAGGTAAAAGCAAAATGATCTGCTTCGGCTGTAACAGAAAAGGGCACTTCAAACATGAATGCCCTTACAAGAAAGAGGACCAACCCACTAAGAACAAAAAGAAGAAGGCTCTTCAAGCCACATGGGATGAAAGCTCGGACGATTCCGACGATGAACATCAAAAGAACGCAAGCTACCTCGCACTGATGGCAACCGGACCAGAATCAAACTCAGATCAAGACGAGGATTCCGAATACGAGTCGAGCCAAGAGATCGGACTATTTTCAGACGGCTCTACAAAGGTATATTTAGATTCAGTAAATGAAAAGTTCTTTAAAATTATTTCTGTTTTAAATAAAAAATTGCTTGAAACTGAATCTAGAAATGACCAGCTCCTTAAGGAAAATCAAGACCTTAAGGAGCAATTAATTAATACTAGAACATTAACTGAACAAACTCAAAATCAAAAATTAATTGAGATTGAAACTGAAAACTCAACCCTAAAGGGCGAAGTCCTAAAACTTAAGGATCTACTAGCAACTTTCACAACCCGATCCAAGAACCTTGACCTTATTCTTGGATCACAAAAGGGCATGTACAACAAATCTGGGATAGGATATAAATCAAGATCGAACCAAAGATCCTTTATCTCCTTTATCCACCCCCGCAAAAATCAACGAAAAGCGTGGGTTCCGAAAGCTAATCTAACAAAGCAAGTAGGTCAGAATCAATGTTATGTCCCAAAAAGGGACATCCATTACATTGACCCTAGACACCCAGTCTACAATTTAGGAGGAGGCTCCAAACTAGTTGGCACCTTAAAATCAGCCTCTGCCCAGGTGGGCACTTAGGATTAGCTTCAAAGTTAATTTGAATCTTGTACTATTTAGTACCAAGGTTTTCAATGAGTAAGTTAAAAGTTCAACTTCTTTAAGCGGCTTTGACTAGAAAATGGTTGTTGCTCCAATAAGGCTTCGGCCAAAGAAGGCCACTGTGCCTCGCCATGGCCTGGAAGCCAATTATTGAAGTGTACTTTTAAATTACTACTTGTTAAACTTGGATCTAACACAAGGTCAAATTAACTTTTCTAATCAAACTCAAAACCATCTCACAAAATCATAGGACTCCCTTGATTGATAACTTAGACCGAGTGAGATGAATAAGGATAACCAAATTTAAATTATTGATAATTCAAATTAAAATTCAAATTCAAATTCAAATTAAAATTAAAATTAAAATTTAAATTAAAATTAAAATTAAAATTAAAATTAAAATTAAAATTAAAATTCAAATTAAAATTCAAATTCAAATTCAAATTCAAATTCAAATTAAAATTAAAATTCAAATTCAAATTAAAATTAAAATTAAAATTCAAATTCAAATTAAAGTTCAAATTAAAATTAAAATTAAAATTAAAAATCAAATTCAAAGTCAAGCTTAACATAACTCAAATTTAAAATTCAAACTCAAGTGTTTAAATCTTTTTAGATAACTTTTCAAAAAACTCAACCTAGGTCTAAACCGTTTACTTAACTGTAGGAAAATAAATGGATCATTGACAGTGGATGCTCCAGACACATGACTGGGGATCCCACCAAATTTACAGAACTCAAGTACAAAAGACTAGGGACTGTTGCTTTTGGAAACAACGGTAAACTTAAGGTAATTGGCCTAGGCAATATTGAACTTGAGTCAGATTTCATAATAACAAATGTATTACTTGTTGAAAATTTCAACTTTAATTTACTAAGCATTAGCCAATTGTGTGACACTGGTTATAAGGTTAGGTTCCTATCCAATGAATGTTTGATCAAACACAATGACAACCCAAACATCACACTTAGAGGACTTAGGCACAATAACATTTATGAAATTAAGTTAACCTGTCCCTTAGAAAACTGCCTCTTAACCCATAAGGATGAGACTTGGCTCTGGCATAGGAGACTTTCACACACTCACTTCAGAAAACTACCTAAACTAAATGGTTTAGTTAGAGGCCTACCAAAGTTATCTAACCTTGAGTCAACCTTATGTAATGCTTGTCAACAAGGAAAACAAACTAGGTCAACCCACAAACCAACTAATCAAACTCAAACCAAGTCAATTCTGGAATTAATTCACTTAGACCTATTTGACTCACATGGGGTTAAATCAATTAGTGGGAACCTATACTGCCTTGTAATTATCGATGACTATTCAAGATTTACCTGGGTAAAATTCTTAAAAAAATAAAGATGAAACTTTTGATACACTCACTCAATTTTGTAAATTAACGGAAAATGAAAAGGGGGTTAAAATCAAAAGATTTAGGAGCGATAATGGCGGAGAATTCAAAAATCATAAATTTAATCAATTTTGTCTAGAAAAGGGCTACCATCACGAATTCTCTTGCCCTAAAACACCTCAACAAAATGGAATTGTAGAAAGAAAAAATAGAACACTACAAGAAGCAGCTAGAACAATGCTTAATGAATACAACTTACCTAAATATCTTTGGGCTGAGGCTGTTAGTACAGCTTGTTATGTACAAAACAGAATAACTCTAATTAAAAACCTAGGAAAGACCTCTTTTGAAATCTATTATAACAAACAACCTAACATTAAATACCTTAAAGTATTTGGATGTAAAGTCTATATCTTAAATACTAGAGAACACTTAGGAAAATTTACTTCTAAGGTTGAGGAAGGTATCTTTGTAGGTTATTCCCTTACCAGTAGAGCCTATAGAGTTTATAACAAGACTACCCTAAAAATTGAAGAAACTACAAATGTAAAATTTGATGAAAAATCTGACCCAAATAACTCTGATCAAACCACCTACCAACCAATTGACTTTGTTAGATCCAGTACTGACCCTGATGAAAGGCCAATTGAGGACCAAAACGATGATCTAACTGAACCCACACCTGAAACTGAACCTAACCAACCCAGAACTGTACGAGTTAGCTCAGACCACCCAACTAATCAAATCTTAGGTAATCCAGAACTAAGGGTTCAGACTAGATCAGCCTTTAGGAACCTTAGTCAAATTGCATTGATTTCAAAAATTGAACCCAAGTCTATAGAAGAGTCCTTACTTGACCCTGATTGGATCATAGCCATGCAGGAAGAGTTATCCCAATTTGAACGTAGTCAAGTCTGGGACTTAGTACCCTACCTAAAGGCAAGAAATTTATTGAAACTAAATGGGTCTTTAGGAATAAACTTAACGAACAAGGAGAAACAGTTAGGAATAAGGCTAGGCTAGTAGCTAAGGGGTTTAGCCAAGTAGAAGGTCTTGATTATGATGAAACCTATGCCCCTGTAGCCAGACTTGAATCCATTAGAATGCTCTTAAGTTATGCAGCCCATAAGGGATTTAAGCTCTATCAAATGGATGTTAAGTCAGCCTTCCTAAATGGCCTAATTAAAGAAGAGGTTTATGTAGGTCAACCTCCTGGTTTTGAAAGCTTAGAACACCCTGACTATGTCTTTAGACTTAAGAAAGCCCTATATGGACTTAAGCAAGCACCTAGGGTCTGGTATGAAAGACTGTCTAACTACTTAGTTTCAAAAGGTTTTAACCAAGGCAAAATTGACCCAACACTATTTGTCAAAACCCTAAAAAATGATATTTTTGTAGCCCAAGTATATGTAGATGATATAGTATTTGGCTCAACCAACTCAGACTTTTTACAAGAATTCACAAAGATAATGGAAACTGAATTTGAAATGAGTTTAGTAGGTCAACTAACTTTCTTCTTAGGGCTACAAATAAAACAGACTAGTGAGGGTACTTTTGTCTATCAACAAAAATACACTAAAGAATTACTAAAAAAATTTGGAATGGATAGTGCTAAAGAAATTAAGACACCTATGGCTACCAATCAAACTATAGATAGTGACACAAATGGCAAACCTGTTGACCTCAAGTATTATAGAAGTGCTATAGGTAGCTTACTTTACCTAACTGCAAGTCGACCTGATATTCTCTTTACAGTTAGTATGTGTGCTAGGTATCAAACATGTGCTAAAGAATCACATCTAACCCTAGTTAAAAGGATATTTAGGTATCTCAAAGGGATAAAAAATTTAGGAATTTGGTACCCTAGAACAGCCCAGTTTGAACTAATTGGATTTTCTGACTCAGATTATGCTGGCTGTAAGTTAGACAGAAAAAGTACCAGCGGTGGATGCCAACTTCTAGGACCCTCACTAGTTAATTGGTTCAGTAGAAAACAACATTGTATTGCCCTATCCACCACTGAAGCTGAGTATATAGCAATGGGTGAATGTGTAGCCCAACTACTCTGGATGATGCATACCTTAAAAGATTTTAACTTAGATTTTAAGAAAGTCAAAATTTATATAGATAACCTAAGTTCAATCAATTTAACCAAAAACCCAATCCACCACTCTAGGACCAAACATATAGAAATCAAACACCATTTGTCAGAGATCATGTAAATAAAGGAGAAATTGAACTTAACCATGTTGAATCTAAGTCTAACCTAGCTGATATATTTACCAAACCACTTCCTGAATCTGAATTTAGCAACTTAAGAAGGTTAATAGGAATGTGTGTTATAGACTAGGAATGACCTGATAAACTTAAGTTGAATTTTGGTTTTAAAAACATGGATTTTTTTAAACTGGTTTTTCAAAAAGTTTATTGCTTTTCAAAATTAAACTTAAACACGGACTTTTCAAACTTGATTTTCAAGAACTTTATTGTATTTAAAAATTTGATTTTCAAAACTGGCAGACTTAGCCTAGCTCTGTCCCCTAGAATTGCATGAACCTATAGTTTTAGGTAGCCGCATCTCACAAAACACATTAAGATTAACTTGTTTGTGCTTGCAAAAACATAGAACGGTTGTGAGATGCATAGGACTCTGCCTGGACTTCCGAATGCTTAAAGTCAGTGCATCACAGTAAGTCTGGGCGTAAAATACCAACGTTACAGTGATCATGTCAAGTAGTCTTGCCTTAAAAGCTGAGCTAGACATTATTACTTGACTTGACTAACTCAGTGAACACTACTATCATCTAGATAGTTAGTTAGTAACTAGAGTTAGACATATGAAAAGGGACCACAATCATTACTTGGTCCAGGGGGAGTTGAGGTCAAAATACTTTTGCAAAATAAATAGTTCCTTGCAATTCCTATTTAACATTGAACAATCCGTATTTTTGGGTCTTGCAAATCTCCTTTTAAAACTTTGAAAATATTTCAAATTCATTTAAAAATAATGTTGTTGAAAACTATCTGTTAGTTTTGAAAAATTAATTTAGGGGGAGTTTTTTTTCTTAGGCTATTTAATCTTACTTAATCTATTTTGCCTAAGTCTAGTATTCCCTATCACTTAACTTTGAATCCGACTCTCCGTAACTTAATATAAGTATGTTTTTTGATGAATGACAAAGGGGAGAGTAGGGTTAAAGCTTAGAAAATTCTGTTTGCCACTAATTCGTGCTACTGTTTGCACTAATTCTGTTTGCTACTTAATTCTGTGTGCTACTAATTCTGTTTGCTACTTAATTTTGCACCATGTACCTTCATGCTTATTTACTTCCATGTATCTGCTAGTTTTTCTCTAACTTTAACCTAGGTTGTCATTACATCAAAAAGGGGGAGATTGTTGGTGCAGTTTGCACTGACGGTCAAACTCGGGTTTTGATGTATGACAAAGTGGTTAAAGTTAGGGTTGTGTGTGTTTAACCTCTTTACCAAGTGTGCAGAGTTGAAAGACTTAGGACCAGACACCAGGCTGAAGTCCAGGATGGTTGAGTCCTGGCGGAAAGTCCAGTTGGGTCCGCGGGACCTGACAACTGGCTGAAGACCAAGTTGGTTGAGACTTGGCAGGAAGACCAAGGTGGTTGAGCCTTGGCAGGAAGTCCTGGTAGGGTCAAGAAGTCAAGCAGAGCTGCATAATGGGTAAGTAAGGTAAGTCACTGGAGGAGCGACCCAGTGAGGACGAGTCCAATCTTGGACTTTAGGCGCGGTCCAACTTAGACCCATTTAGGTGATCTAAGTTGAGTCCTGGTTAGATCCTGGTCTGGGAGACAGGATCTAATTAACTTAGAATTGTATCTTATTTTAGTCCATATAAAATTGTGCTAGCCTTGTTTTGGACTAACCCTGGATGCAGGACCAAAGGACTATGATTCTGCAGCTCAGAGAGCCTCAAAGGAGTGAGGCCGTAGCTGAGCAGGGCGCCCCGGATGTGTCGGGCGCCCCAGAGTCAACCCAAAGTCAGCAGAGAGTTAAACGCCCCGACAGCCGCGCGCGTCGGGCGCCCCGCATGTCTCGGGCGCCCCCTGTGCCACCTCACTGCCAACTGCCGAAGCTCACCCTCGCGAAGCCAAGGAGATGTGGCTTTGACCGGTCAAATCGGGCGCCCCGCGCGCGTCGGGCGCCCCAGTCAAAGGTGATCCCGAAGATAAAGAGATCAAGTGCTTGACCGAGAGGGCTGCGGATCGGCAGCCACGCAGAGGGGCGCCCCGGACGTTTCGGGCGCCCCCAGGGCTATAAATAGAGCCCCTCGACCAAGGTTCAATGACAACACTTCTTCCAAAGCTTTCAAGTTCTTCTACGCTCGCGCCTTGCTCCGGAAATGCTACACTTCGAGCCGACGACGTCCCGCTGCCCCGAAAGAGTCGATCTACTCCGGACGTCGGTAAAAGAAGAATTTCTTTTAATACTTTATTGCACTTAATTACTTGAAAGTGTGGGGTTGTCACACTTTCAATTCATTTGTACTCGCCTACTCTATCGGGGTTGACCGATAGAGAGTTTTAGTAGATTGCCCAACGGAAAGGTCCGAGGGACCTGGGCCTTCGAGTAGGAGTCGCCGAAGGCTCCGAACGAAGTAAAAATCGTTCGTGTTTGTGTGTCTGTTTTTCGTCTCTTTCATTTCCGCTGTGCACGCTTTTTAAAGCACTCTGATTTAATTTTTTAAAAAGTCACGTGATTCACCCCTCACGTGCAT
>JAGFNQ010006269.1:181048-210610 GCA_024364735.1 Boesenbergia rotunda | reverse complement strand
ACCCTTTTTAGCACTCGGTCTATATACGTAGACTGCGAAAGACCAAGCAACCATTTGATCTATCTCTATAGATCCTAATCCCAAGGATATAGGTTGCTTCTCCCAGGTCTTTCATGGAGAAAGTTTTGGACAACCAAATTTTAACTGTCTGTAATATTGATATATCGTTTCCTATAAGTAATATGTCATTGACATATGATACTAGGAATACGACTGCACTCCCACTAACCTTCTTGTACACACAAGGTTCGTCTGGATTTTGTGAGAAATCAAACTTTTTGATTGTCTCATCAAAACGGATGTTCCAGCTCCTAGATGCTTGCTTCAGTCCATATATGGATCGTCGAAGCTTGCATACTTTGGTTTTATCAACCGATGTGAAACCTTCAGGTTGTATCCTGTATACATCCTCAAGCAGGTTTCCATTAAGGAAAACTGTTTTCACATCCATTTGCCATATCTCATAATCATAATGAGCTGCTATGGCTAGGAGCATCCGAATGGATTAAGCATAATTACCATCCATGACGGTTTTCTTCTTGAAAACCACTTGCACCCTATGGGCTTAATTCCTTCAGGTGGGTTAACCAAGTCCCATACTTGATTTTCATACATGGAATCCATTTCCGACTTCATGGCCTCAAGCCATTTGTCCCTTTCTGAATTTTTCAGAACATCTTCATAACTGATAGGTTCGTCATCGCCAATGAGCAACACGTCATTCGATTCACTTACGAGAAATCCGTATCTCTCTGGAATGTTGCGTGTCCTATCAGACCTACGAAGAGGAGGTGTAGTTTTAGGTTCAACTGATAGCTCATCACTATGAATTATCGGTTGTGGGCCTAGACTAGGTGTCTCTGTGATGTCTATTGGAGTTTCTTGAACTTCATCAAGTTCAATCCCACTCCCACTGTTTTCTTGCAAAAGAAACTCTTTCTCTAGAAATACAGCATGCCTTGAGACAAACACCTTTTGTTCCAAGGGATGATAGAATTGGTAACCCTTCGTTTCCTTAGGGTATCCAATAAATAGACATTTATCAGACTTAGCATCCAATTTGTCTGATACAACCCGCTTCACATAAGCAGGACAACCCCATATCTTAAGGTGAGTTAAGTGAGGTTTCTTACTATTCCAAATCTCATATGGAGTAGTAGAGACTACCTTGGTCGGACTCTGTTTAGCAAGTAAACAGCTGTCTTAAGTGCATAGCCCCAAAAGGACTTTGGAAGAGTTGCATGATTCATCATAGACCTAACCATGTCCATCAAGGTTCGGTTGCGCCTCTCAGATACACCATTATGCTGTGGCGTATACGGCGGAGTCCATTGGGACAATATCCCATTGTCCCTTAGATAATCTTGAAACTCTTGACTTAAGTATTCACCACCTCGATCGGATCGAAGTATTTTAATACTTTTGCCAAGCTGTTTCTCTACTTCATTTCTGAACTCTTTGAATTTCTCAAAGGCTTCAGATTTGTGTTTCATCAAGAACACATACCCAAATCGTGAGTGATCATCGATGAAGGTGATGAAGTAGCTATAGCCTCCTTGTGAAAGAGTTGACATTGGTCCACATACATCGGTATGTATTAGACCAAGCAATTCTCCCACTGGATTACCTTTTCCGGAAAAGGGTAATTTGGTCATCTTGCCTTTTAAGCACGATTCGCATGTATCAAATGAACCGGGTTCAAATGACTCCAAAATTCCACATCGGTGTAATTCGGTCATGCGTTTCTTACTTATATGGCCAAGACGACAATGCCAAGTGTAGGAGTCTATTCAATTATCTATTCGAGCACGTTTGTTGCTAACTTCGATATTGAAAATGTCACTGGATAAATCTAACATGTAGATTCCATTGCACAAAGTTCCATTCCCATAAAGAACACCATTTAAAGTTATGTAACAACAATTGTTACTAAAAGTTAAATGATAACCCTTTTCATTCAGACATGAAATAGATACAATGTTCTTTATCAACGAAGGAACGAAATAACAATTATCCAATTCTAAGACACGTCCAGTGGGGAGCTTTAGCAAATATGTTCCGATGGCAACAGCAGCAATCTTTGCTCCGTTTCCAACTCGCAAATTCGCTTCTCCTTTGACGAGTCTTCTTCTATTCCTTAGCCCTTGTATGTCATTACATATATGTGAGCTACACCCAGTATCAAGTACCCATGTGTTTGAGGAAATAGAGTGACATTCAATAACGAAGATACTTGAAGAGGATGAGGCATCAGATGCCTTATTCTTCAAGGACTCAAGATAAACCTTGCAGTTTCTTCGCCGGTGTCCCTCCTTGCCACAGTGATGGCAAGTGCCTTTTAAGGTATTTTCAGTCTTTTTGGCCTTTTCTCTTTCCCATATTCTGTTCTTTGGCCTTCCTCTTAGAACCTTTCTTCGAGGAACCAACTAACAGTATCGTCTTTTGATCCTGCTTCACAGAAGGCTCTACAGTCTTCAGCAGGTTGAGCAACTCAGGAAACTGGTCTAGAGTTGCATTTTCAGGAGGACGGTTGGGAAGTTGATTTTCAAGGACATAAGCAAGCTTCTCTGCCTTAAGGACTATCCTTAGGTTTCGAAGCCAGTCCATGTAGTTCGGCCCAGTTAGTTTATTTGTGTCCAAAATGGAACGCAAGTTTAGAGAAGACATGATCGAGTGATTATCCTAGAAATACAAATTGAGATTATGTGAGAAGAATGTATCAACATACATAAATTAAATCCTATTTATTTTACGAATTGATTCACCCTTATTATCAATTCGGGAGATCGTAGGAACATCTCCAAATAGGTTGATATCCAACCATAGATAAGAACAACCATGGCTGTGGCCATCAAGTTCTTCTTAGCTATGAAGGTAGGTAATTATACCGATTACACATCACATATATGCAACTATCACATTATGCTATCAACTAATTGAATGTTTGCATAAATCATTGGGTTGTTAACTCATTAACAAGTATGTATCATTATACATAGCACCCAACTGCACCTCTCTTTGCATCGACCTTGGCTGTGGCACAACAAATCGATGCTCCAAGCTTAAGGCTGACCCATTAATCAAGAAATAGTTTTAATATGGTTGGAGCTCATTCAACCGTTTAGTCAGGCTTGGATGTGTCCAACAACCAAAACTAAGGATTGACCTCTGACTCCAACTATATTATTCATAAACTAATTCCATGGTTTGAACATGTTAAGGTTCAAGTCGGGCATGGATGTGTCCATCAACCCAAGCGAGAAACAAAACTCCGATTCTAACCATATTAATGGAAGGTGTTTGCCTTAATATTTTGTAAGGGGTTTTGGTCTCATCTTTTCTAAGCACATTCATGACATGTGTCATGACTAACGATTTCCTTAATAAAGTATGTATGTGACTTAATTTATCAAGTCTCATGAATTGAATTAGGAACCGGATTTCCTTAATTCTAATTTCACACTTTATTAAAGGAATTGCTTTGGGAAACAATTTCCTAAATTGTCATAATTAATTTCGGAAATAATATGTTCAAGACTTTGATTTCTCTAAATCAAATCTTATTAAATTAAGAGACAAATCCCTTAATTCAACTACATATTATTTTCATGAAAATCTCATTTAAGAAAACTCTATAGGAAACCATTTTCCTAATTAATTTTGGAGACAACAATATGTAAGAGCATTACCTCTTAAAACATATTTTATTCATGGATTGATTAATTACAACAAGTCGTTTTCTAAGGGTGGCTCCCCGAGGCTCAGATACCCAAAGAAAAGTAAAGTGTTGTAAATCCAATTGGACGGCTCCCCGAGGCTCAATCCAAATCAAACATGACAATTTCAATTAAAATTGGGAAATTAAATTACAACATCTAACTTTAAATTGGACGGCTCCCCGAGGCTCAATCCAAAATAAAGAATTTGTTGTCAATTTAAAAACCAATTCAAATTTAATTGTCAATTAACTGTCCATGAATTTGTCTAGACTTTCTTAAAAGAAAGTGCCCAAAATTGCGAGATTTCGAAAATAGGTTTTCAGAATAATTGTAAGTTTCTGGTACAAAGGAAACTTACATATTTCCAAAGTTGAAAAATTTCTAAAATAGAAAAATTTCCAAAATTGGAAAGTTTCCAAAGATGGGAAAATTTCACAATTATTATAAAAATTTAGAAACTAGAAAATTTCAAACGTTTGCGAAATTTCATGACGATTTCCAAACTTTGAAATTCCTAATTCTAAAATTTATTATAATTTGAAAGTTTCCATAATTGGAAAAATTTTCCGAAATTGAGATCATGACAAAGTTTTCCACAAAACAATTATATGATTAAGTCGAACACTAACCGGCTCTGATACCACTGTTGGGACCGGGTGCATGTCGACAAGGATACGAGTTCGTAAAATTTAAAATTTTTACGTGCAGCGGAAGAGTTTGCATAAAATAATTTCCTAAATTATTTTAACTTCGTATCTAGCATGCAACCTTATAGTGTATCGACATAATCATGAAATAAAAGTTTGCGGAAAAGTAAACTAATTTACTTTTATACCTCGCGTAACTTGAAGAAAGGGACGAGATCCAACCGTAGCGTCCCTTGGAAGCTTCGCCTCTATTCGCGTCCACGCCGAGTTCTCTTCGGGATGACTTCGCAAAGTCACGAGTTTTGTGCCGACGAGAACTACTAGATTCTCGGAAGGCACAACTAGAAGGACAAGAGAAAAATTAGGAAAACTAACCAATGAAGTAACGGAATCGTATTCCGGAAGAGAGGAGTCGCTATCCGCTTCTTCTACTTCGCGTTCGGGTTCTCCTTCTTCTTCTTCAATGCTCACGGCAACTTCACCTTCTTGGATTTGGTTGGGCGCCGGCCCTAGAGGAGCTAGGGTGCGCCGGCCCTAAGGGAAGAAGAAGAAGAGGAGAGGAGAGATTAAGAGAGAGAGGGAGAGATCTAATTAATCTCTTGATTAATTGATTGATGTTGTTGTGAATAAAGGGCTAGCCTTTGGGTCCTTTATATAGTAGCAACTCTTTGCTAAGTCTCCCTCTAAACGGAATTAGTTATAAGAAATTTATCCTATAAATTTTCTTAACTAATTATTCCGTTTAAACCAAGTTTTATTATAAACTAATTTATAATAAAACTAATTCTTCTTCTCTTTAAATTATGGAATAAATTTTATAAGAAATTTATAAACTTTCTCATTATGGATAAATCAATTCATAATTGATTTTATAAAATTAAAATAAACCAATTCATGGATTATTTTAATCTTCCATAAAAGAATAAATTTCTATAAATTTTATTTATATAAATTTCTTTATACAAATTTATTTATCCATAATTTATAAAACAAATCACACTAGATTTATTTTATTAATTAAACCAATTAAATTGGTTTTATTCTCTCTCTTGGCCGGCCACTCAAAGAGGGATAACACCCTCTTTGGCCGGCCCAAATCGACCCGAACCGGTCGCGAATTAAACTCATTTAATTCGCCCAAAAAGCCTTCAAAAGACTTAGCCAATTTTAGTTTCCATTGCGCCTCTGACTAACTCAGATTCGACTTGTTTCTCTTGATCGGAAAATCCAATTTTCAACTCGTTTTAAATCCTTCGGATTACTCGTATTGCGTGTGACTAAATAGGCTTTCGATTTATGTTGGCCGTCTATAATTAACCCATTAATTATAGAACGATCATGAGTGGCACCTAGTAGTACATCATGATCCCCAATTAATCGAAAGATCAACGGTTTGACCCCAGAAGAAATTATTCTGAAACCCTTCAGCAGCTCTAATGAATCGTGCCTCATTCCCTTCACCACCTTATACCCACTTGGTTCAGGACACGGTCTATGGTGTCAGTCCCCACTAGGCTGACTACGTCACACCTAGCCCAAGAAATGTCTTCCTCGTCCTTTGGATTTCTAATTACTCTCATGTATTTAAGAGACTCGCACTCTTAACATGATATGCTCTGGCCAGAGGCTTTGAGTAACAATCCGACGATAGGCCTGGGTATACATCTCCTCGCAAGGAGTGGTGAATCCTTTGTAGGCTGTTCAAACATCTTCGGGTACTTCGGCTTATACCCAACCATCCCGGGTCCACACCTCCTTGGAGATGCTTGCTTAAGATGTTAAAGTATAAGTCTCCATGACCAAGATGACTTGAACACCGCAAGTCAAAGGAACATCGCACTTAAGCCGCAGTAAGATCTTCATTGACATATCTACATGTAGATTCCCATATGAAGTCTTACAGCCAGTCACTCCAATGAACTAGTTCCCTTAACTAGCATCCATGTTTATCTCCGGACATCCCAATGTCACCAGCTAGTGAGAATCAGCTGATTAGAGAATAACCCATGCTAGTCTCAACAGAATTGATAGTGTCCATTTTTATCAATTCATCGACTAGGGATAATTTCAATACTTCACAATTGCACATTAGAGATAATCACTAGTTGTGATCCCATCACAAATTCTCTTATGCTGTGAGTTGTATTGCGGACATTCAGTAGATGAGTTTAAGATCCCAATCAAATACACAAAACATGTATACTCAAATAGTGAATTATCATTTATTAAAATAAATATTTACATCATAAGGCGATTGCCTTAGGACACTTCTCTCATATCACTAACACCCACAAGGAGTGACACGTGATAGTCGGAGGTTATCCGGGGAGTGATCCACCGACGGATTGTTGGATTAGTCACTCGGCCGGGGTGGATACCAACTAAATACAGTTTGTTAGCATTGTTATTTCCTTTGCATATTATTTCCGCTGCGCTAACATCTGTGTAGAGATCAAACGACCAAAAGAAAGTGCATTCACCCCCCCCTCTGCACGCCCACATCGATCTTTCAGGACGTACATATTCAGCCACCAGCCGCACCGGCAATCCATCAGGAGGCACCCGACGCCGGAGCTGACTACGACTTTGAGCCAGATTCAGACCTGCACTGGCAGATTTCAGAGCTTGATCGGACCATCCAGCATGATCTTCATTTGAGCGAGTTCTTGCGAGAGGAGGTCTGATCTGGGTTTTAGGCTTTCGACCGCAGACTGCTGACGATCGAGTTTGACGTCTAGGGGGTTCGCTCCAGGCAGGAGACTTGGCATGAGGAGTGGCGCAGTTGGGCAGCTGGTCATCCATACAAGCCTTCATCTACTAGAGATGCACCCTCCGGCAGTACTGCCCCGGGGTCCTTTGTACCTGATGATGACACGATTGATGAACCTATGCAGGCTGACCCCCCGGCCGACGATTGACGATGGATGTACTCTGCCTCTGCCCGTGACTTGACTATTTGACTATTTGGATTGTATGACTTTATGGTTGTATGCCTATGATTTGACTTGTATGGTTTTGTGCTGTGTTCTACAAGAGTTGATGTAATTATTGGCTCCTCCTGGTAATGTGCAATCTCCTCTTTAGGTTCGTGTTCTGGTGTACACTCAACTAAAACAGGTGATCCTTGGGTTCTTGCTTCCACCCTACACTTTCTGGTTCATCTTCTGAATCTTCTAATGTACCAGTCAATTGTAGTGGTCCCTGGGGCTTAGTGCAATCCCCTACACCTGTAGAATCATCTCCTATGCATGCTCCTTCTATAATATCTGCAGCAACAATATCAGAAAAATTAGGACCATCAATAATACTATCATCACCAAATAAAAGATGAGAAGGGTCCTGTAGTGCTTCAAAATCTTCTTCTTGAGCTGAAAGATTTGGAAATGAATTTTGAACAAGAATCTCCGGAGGGATGCATGCTGTAGGTGCCCTATATTTGATGATTTCTTCTTCTTCTTCCACCAAATTTGCAAGATCACTTGAAGAAGGACTTGGCCATGCACTAGGGTCACCTTGAACTGATATAAAATCTACTCTGGGGCTCTCAGAATTAAGAGTAGCTTGAGAAGATAATTGTCCTGATTCTTGGGCTTGCCTTTGTTTCATTTGATTCATTTGATCAATTGTTGATTGTTGACTTTGTATGATTTGTTGCATGATCTCCTTAACACTTTGTTCAAAATCTCCTTGATTAGGCTGTGAATTCTGAAATTCTAGCTGTTGGGGCTGCTCAAATGGTTGAATGGGCTGATTAAACTGTTGAAAATTGGGCTGGAATGATGGTTGAATTTGCTGAGAATTGTAGCCCTGGAAATCTTGGATCTGAGATTGAAAGTGTGGCGGTGAAAACTGAAATTGAGTGGGCTGGAAATTCTGGTTTTGAAACTGAGAATTTGGATCGTATGGCTGTGAATATTGAAGAGGTTGTTGAAAATTCTGTATAGGTTGAAATTCTTGCTGCCATGGCGGAGGTTTAGGCTGAAATTGATTATTTCCCTGCTGAAAACATACAAAAGGCTGCTGGAAATTTTGGTTAAGATGTTGAAATCCTTGGTTTGGTTGAACTTGATGGAAGGGTGGTTGCTGAAAATTCTGATTATTTAAACACCCTTGCTGAATTCCTTGAAAAGGTAATTAATCTTGTTGATAAGATTGCTGAAAGTTGGGCTGAAATTGCTGAATTTGGGGCTGAAAACTCTGGAATAGTGGCTGCCCAATCTGAGTTTGCTGGAAATTTGGTTGACTTGGCTGAAAATCTTGCTGAAATTGTTGACATTGTGGCTGAAAAATCTGATTTGGTTGCTGAAAATTCGAATGGGATTGCTGAAAAACTTGGTTTTGCTGTTGAAATTGCTGAAAAGGCTGAAATTGTGGCTGCCCTTGCTGAAATTGGGGCTGAGGTGGCTGAAATGTAGGCTGAATCGGCCGCTGGTAAGTAGATGAATGAGCTTTATTTCTTTGTTGGTATTCCAACACCTTAACCCAACATTTCAACTCCATCAATGCCTCTTTCATCTCTGATTGTTCCTTTGAAAACATTTTGATGTCCTGATCTGAAAACATTTTGATCTTACAGCCCTATCACACAACAAACAAGAAAAATGGCAGCAACCATACACAAAAGATAAAGCACAAGAAAATAGAATCAAATGATATGCCCATAAGTACACAAGCAAAAATCAAATAACTCAACTAGTAGTTCCCCGGCAACGGCGCCAAAAATTTGATGGACCCAAAATAGGCTGTCACGAAATGTGGGTCTCATATTTAGATATTTATAAATGCTGGAAACCCTTTTTGCAATCAAAATATGAAAACATAGTAAAGGGGTCACAGGTCGTATTTTTCCTAGGGACTAGTTGAGGATAATTGATTCGAGCTCGTGTTTATTTGTCGTTTGTGAATTTGGGTTTCAAATAAATATTTGGGTTTTGGGTTGCAATTGGAAATGAAAATGAAATGAAAAAAAAAGAATTTTAACTCTGGAGCTTAACTCGGCAAATGGCAATTAAGGGACTCAACCAATGAACAATTTATCCAACTAATGCAACCTTGTCCAATTTGGAAATCAAATCTGTTATCAAATCAAACCGGATTCTGATTGATACTAATGCAAGGAACTTCTTCAAGAATTATTACTCCAACCGAAACAATTGCAACTCAATCTTCAACCAAACTGATACAAGATCAGTGCCACACTTCACTTGACATCAAGTGCAGAAATGCAAGCTAGCTGAAAAATGTTGCAAAGGAGATTTTGCAGTTCAGAAATTGATTGGATGCGATGGAAGCTACTTCAAGCACAAAAGTACACTACAAGGAGTGTCTAATCCCGATACAAATCAGTGCGGAGGTTGAGCTTGATACACTTGCAGAAATTCAGCAATTCAGGAAGTGGAAAAATAACACTTGATACACAAGAGAGAAAATGGTAGAAAACTATGTGCCAAAATGATATAGCAATTCAGGAACTTAGACTGATCGACTATGCTTGGAAAGACAGCTAAGAAGGCAGTGAGAAGCAGGAATAGATGAAGAAATTCAAACTCCAAAAGACTAATCAAAACAAAAATGATAAAGAACTTGACACAACAAATCTGCAGAAAACTGCAGGAACGTTGCAGAACTTCAGAAACTGCAGACAGGTATGCAGCTACAAGTTGGATGCAAATTCAAACAAAACAAATAAACTAGAATGTTACCATCCAAGGTTCATCTAAGATTCACAAGAAATAGGCATCACTTGATACAATTCAGGTGCTGAAAATCAGAAACTCGCAGAATTGGCAACTAACTTTTGCATAAATGAAAAAAAAACTGAAGTACACTAATCGAGCTGAAACTAAATGCAACAATTGACTTCAATAACTATGTAGATGAAACAAACTTGAAGGTGAATTCAGAAGATTAAAACTAAACTAGTTTGATGCAAAAATCAGAAATGGCAGAAAAACCATCTGAAACTCAGCAAACAAACTGATACGCAGGAAAAGAAATGGAATTTGATACGCATGAGCTACATTAAGAAACCAAACTGAATTCAACTACAATTGTTAACTAACAACCGAACTAGCCAATGACAATTCAGATAAAAACACTAATGAATGCAAAAAAGATGCAAACAAACTGATACAGAAATTCTGAACTGAAAAATAAACAGCAGAAATGAAATTACAGCCTAATAACTGAAAATTAACTAAAGAAACTATCATCAACCCCTTCTCTTAGCTCAAGAACGCCTTGTTCGTCACGCAAGGAAGAGCCTCGAACCCCTAAGCTCAACAAACCGATGGGAAAACTGAATCTGCGAGTCAACCAACTCAGCTCTGCTCAAATCTGAAAACCCCTTCGATCTCCTCAATCTAGCTTTGTCCAATTGTTCTAATGGCTTGGGAATGATCCGAGCTTACCCGAGAACCCCTCTAGATAGCTCAGATTGATTAAGGATGGAACAAAACTAGATTCAAGGCAATCGATGGCAGAGTTGATGAGACCTCAATCATGCCTGTTCTTGGGCAATTTAGGGCTGGAAACTTCACGGCATCAGCTTCCCAAAGATCTGGAACTTGCTCTAAGATCGGAATTGATGGGTCACGCCTTCAGATTGAAGAAACTACTGAAGAAATTGCGAAGAAAAAAAAACGAAGAAGGTAGCTTGCGGCGAAGATGCGACGAGGAAGAAACTGGGCAGAATTTTTATTAAGTACTTGACAACGGACGACTCAGATTAATTTGAGGAAATCCAACGGCTGATCTTCATCCGATCTGAGCCAAACTTTGATGATGTTGATCAAGGGTTAGGATCTGCCTCGTGGTAGCTCGGATCCTCCAGATGTGCAACAGATGGTCCAGATCAACCTAATCTTTGAATGGACAGTCTAGAGCCCTCCGAGCTTGATCCAACAGTTGAATGAGCTCTGATTGGGATAAAACCTTCAGATCTTGATCAGAGTGCATGATTAACCCTAACCCTAGCTCAGATTGCTTCAGATGGTCCCGGATGGCTCAGATCTAGCCGCTTTTGAATTGGACTGCCCAGATTAATCTGAAGCTTGATAACTCGATCCGGTTCAACTTCCAACTCAAGTTTGACCCAGTATGCCCTAGGTCCATGAACCTTTCATGCCTACAAAAATAGATCAAAAATTTAGTAGCCAAATAATCCAAATATGTACAGATTTGCAATTAAGTCCAAAATAAAAGCAAGTTCTAAAACCTAGGGTAATTTCATAATTAAGCAAGAAAAACATGGGTCATACATGGATTTTAGCAACTAAAATAATCAATAAAATGGTACTTATCAGAGGGCTAGGTGGATGAAATCCTATCTTGGAGGGTTAGGTGTGGAAAAGTCCTAGCTTGGAGGGCTAGGTGTGGAAATTCCTAACTCGGAGGGTTAGGTGATTGGAAATCCCGGTGAGTGAAGCGGTGTCATGGTGAGTGAAGCCAGGTTGACTGAAGTCCCGGTGAGTGAAGCTGGGCACGGAGTCTTGGTCCGAGGGACTAAGCACGAGTCAGGGGAGGCTGGGAGCCAGTTCTCTTGACTTAGAGTGGGTTTGGCCTTGCCTAGATCGGTCTAATGACCGATCAGGGAAGTTGGCACGGTGTTCCCTCGTGGATCGGTCTGGTGACCGATCCAGCGATGACTGATCGGTCTGGTGACCGATTAGGGAGCACATAGTGACCATGTTGGGCTACTGATCGACTCCTGATCGGTCTGGTGACCGATCAGGGAGCAAACAGTTCACTCACTGCTTGGCTCTGGATTGGTCTAGTGACCGATCAGGGAGCATACAGTGGGTTTTGGGAACCTTACTGCATGGCTCCTGATCGGTCTGGTGACTGATCAGAGAAACTGTTCGGATCGTTCTAATTATCAATTCCTTCTGATATTTCTATATGTACTGGAGAAATTTTGTATGAAGATCTCTATTTCTGGTTATCCTATAAACATTATGGTCTTCTGGTTTCCTCAAATTATTGGAACTCCTGAGGTTTTATATATAAGGTAGAGATATGTATTACAAAGGCTATTCACCTCAGTATTCTATGTGGATGGGTCCCGAATTTCTAAAGGCTTTCTTGTTTTGCATAATCTTTTGTTATGAACTGATCTAGATACTGCAGTTTCGGAAAAATGCAGAATTTTCTGTATCCGGAACTCGCTGCTATTTTTACAATCTGGTACTGAAATTTGTTTGGCTGACTGTTGTTGTGATGTTTTCTGTACTGATGCTTTGTAGCTGGGGATAGCACTAGTGGTTTTATAGAAGTGGCTGATACGCTTATTTCTGGAAAATTACACTGTAAAGGTGGTGCAGAATATACTAAACTCTGCTTTAAAAGGCTGGTGGACCTATGGATGCGGCTTTAAAAGATGGATAACTTCTCTTTGGTTCTTGCTCCTTAATGCAGCTATTAATGTGCAAAATTTTCTCAAGTGTCTCAGTTCTTCATGGGTTATCTTGAAATCTATGGAACATATCAAGGTGAACTAGTTATGATTGATTTTATGGTCAATTTTGTAACGGCTGCTTTCTAGCCAATCTTGGGTTTTACTTCTCAAATTGTAAATCAGTTGTTCTCCTATCCCATATTAGAAGGTCAGGTTTGGCCCCCTTCTAAAATGGGTTTTTCCTCTTCTTGAAATAAGATCCTTCCTTTTTAAAAAAAAAAAAATATGTCGCGAGCTCCTCACTATGACAGATCAGGATGGAGCCTGATCGGTCTGAGCATGCCCTGATCGGTCTGGTGACTGATCAAGAGGGTTGGACTACGAAGCAGAGCAATCACCCTGCAAAGGGGTGGATCAGTCTGGTGACCGATCCACGACCTGGGATCGGTCTGGTGATTGGTCCCGGAGAAGTTGTGATTTCTAATTACGCGTTGGGGACCGATCATGATGGAGCCTGATCGGTCTGAACCCAACCTGATCGGTCTGGTGACCGATCAGGAGTCTCTCTAATCTGTTTGGTGACCGATCACTTTAATTCAAACGCATTGTCAGACGCTCTGATCACGTCTGATCGCACTCTGATTCCTACTGATACACTACTGATACTTGTTCTGAGCTCTCTGATGTTTGATCTTCTATTGATTTGCTGCTCTAATGTGTTGCTAAGTGTGCTGGTGACTCAGAGATCATCCAAGGGAAGTCAAACGAAAGTTGTTGCTACAGCAGGTTTGTCCGTTTGTTTCCGCAGGTTGTAACGTCCTCTGGCGAAAGCTGTAGCAGCTGAGGAGCTGATGACCTGGGGCTCGACTAGAGGGTTTCAGTGAGTCCAGAGGAGGTCAGGGATAGCTGGCTACTGCAGGTGAGCAGCTGGGAGCTGCTGCAGGTGAGCAGCTGGGAGCTGCTGCAGAGGAGCGTGTGACTTGACGATGGAAGCAGGATAAGCCAAGGAGTGGAGAAGGAGCTGGGGACGGCTAGCGAGATCTCTTGTTCTGCTCTTGTGACAACTCTGATCTGTTGAGCACTACTGTGAATTTTGAGCAACCTGGTGTTACTTGAGCACTTGGGAAGAAGAAACAAGAAGCTTGACGAGTCCATCAGCAAGAAGACACGAAGAAGGGAGTTCTTGCGTGAGATCTATGCTGAGTGGAGCTCGGTGAGAAGTTTGCTTGTGTTCTTGCAGTTCTAAGTGTTCAGTAAGGCTTCTTCTTTTGTTTCTTGTACTTAATACTTCATTCATCTTGAAACGCTGTGGAGAGCTTACTCCACCAAGAAGGAGGTTGCTTTCTATCCAGATTTTTCGGGGCTTGATCTGCTGACGATCAAGGGATTGCCCACCTTAAGGGCACATCAAGGAGTAGGGGCAAGTTATCCCCGAACCTTGTAAATCCTCTTTGTTAGCATTTTCATTTGTCTTTCATTTTAGCACTTTGTTTTTGCTGTATTGCTTCCGCTATGCTACTAACCCTAAGTGCAGAAGTTCATAAAAGAAAGCGATTTTTTTTGGTGTCTGGCTACAATCACCACCCCCCTCTCTAGCCATCCAAGTTCCAACAACCCCAAGCAATCCTAACCCTAGTGTCAACGAGAACACCTTTCTATTTCTGAAAAACCATTGGAAATCAGAAAACATCAAGATCAGTCGACTGCCCCTGCATCAGTCGACTGGTCTCTACAATTCGCAAACTCACAGAAAGATCAGTCGACTGCCCCAAGGGCAATCGACTAATACAGTCTAAACTGAATTTCCGAGCCAAAATTCAGAAACCCCTAGAAAATTCAAAAAATTTTAAAATTTTGCAAGCATATTAAGATATAATCTACCCTAGAAAAATATAGTTTCGTGAAAAATACCAAATATGCTTAACTTTTGACAAAAACTCCAATTCTTTGACAATGTATCATTTTGTATCAACTTTCTATCCTAACTTTGAATCTATGTGTTTGTCAAGCCTATCCTATACAATTTAACACATAGAATTCTTTTCCAATCTCCCCCTTCTTTTCATATAATTTTCCAAGATAAAACACATGATGAAACCTCCCCTTTTCATCCCTTAACTCTAGACATATACATATATATGAAACTTTTCATATGCCCATAATAGCAAGATAAAAGCATTCCATATGAGCAATAACAAGTCATGAATTGAAAACTCATATAAGCAATATGAAAACATAAATAGAAGTTTCATATAAAGTCATACTAAAAGATAAACAATGTCATAAGGGTCATAGCCCCGAAGTTTTCAAATACTACAATTCCAAATTAAGTGTTTGAGAGATAAAATGTAAAAGCCTAAGCATCACACTCTCAACACTAGCACCACCATCTCAATCTGCACTACATGTCATCGCCTGGAGGAGGAGGAGGGGCTTGATACATCAGGTTACAGCGCTGCATCATCTCGTACATGTCATCCTATCTCTGCTGGAACCCCTGAAAAGACTGTGTGAGCCCACGAACCTCCTCCCTAATCTCATGAACCTCTGACTGTAGTAGGGAGAACTGCTCTTGTGTAACCCCTGCAGCAACAGCAGGCGCAGCCTTCTCATCAGAACTAGAGGAATCAGAACGCTGTCTCCAGACCATCACCCCTGCTAGCACTCAATCCCTGCCAAGGTCAGCTGTCGTGAACCGATCTGATCGTAATCCTTGGACAGACAATGCACCTGACCTCGAGTAGTGCAAATACCTCTAGAATCAAAGAATTCAATCAAAATGTGGCAGAATGGTATGTAGATTTTTCCCTTGACCTCATGTGCAAAAATGGATAATGGATGTAAATACATGCAAGGCGATGTCAATATCTAATCTTCTTTCCAATGCATATATCATTACCAAGTGAGGCAGTCAAATCTGACCTTCCCTTGGTAACAATAGGTAAAATGCAATCTAAGACAATTTTATACAATACGTTACTAATCGGACTCATACGCTTAGCCTCAAAAATACGCTCTAGAGGAGGTCGATGTCTTTCAAAATAATGCTGGTGGATTTGATCAATAGTAACATTAGGGAAGGTGAAGGGCTCGATAACTTTTGGAAAACATGTAAACATATTATTGGAAGCCCTACACTCTAAACATGATCCTAAGAGTGCAGATGAAAAGAGAATGGCCACTCCTGCCACCATGGACTCATAAGTCCTAGTATCGGGACAAATGCATGTAAGGTTGGCATAAAACTCTTTACACAGGTCAAGGTTAACATAGTGCTGACAATAGACCAGCTGCTCTAGACCAGAATAGGTGATCATCTCAGCAATGTGGGGGGTTTTCTCTTAGAAATAGGACCGATTAAGATACCTACAATTCATTAATACAAAGTCGGTATTTGCAAATCACCGTCAGCATTCCCGCTCGTTGGGCGCTGTTGGGCGTTGTTGGGATGATCCCTACAATTTAGATACCTACAATTCATTAATACAAGATCGAGGTGCCTCAGGATCTGTAGGGCGCTGTTAGGATGATCCCTCACCCAACCTTCTCTTTTGGACAATTCTAAAATGCAATTTACCTATGCATGCATCAAAAATGACCCAAATGGAGAGTAAAAACAAGGAAAACATGCAAAAATGAGAGAGTTAGCCATGAATCTTGAATTTATTATGAGAAGTGAGGCAAACAACTCGTTACCTTTTTCCCGCTCGTTGCATGGTGATTGACTCAAAGAAGATGCCCTTCTTGCCCTAGACTTAGATCTGAGTTGGAGGAAGACTAGGAATGTGATTTTAGGGCCTTGAGAAAGCTTGGAGCAAAAGGGGAGGTTGAGGAAGAGAAGAACTCGCAGCGAGTGAAGCTAAAACCCTAGGTTTGGCAACCCCTGCGTGGCTATTTCTTTTAAATAAATCGTAGATCAGTCGACTACCCCTGGGTCAGTCGACTGATAAAACATATAGAAAGATCAGTCGACTGATCTGGGGTCAGTCGATTGATGCCTTAGAAAGTCTAGTTTCTGAATTGAACTGGACAAATCGACTGATTCTGAATCAGTCGACTGTTATTCTAATTTTAGCCTTTCTGTCCTAATTTCATAAACAAATAACAAATCCACAAATCTCTAAAAAATCTGAAATTTCGTGGAGATATTTGTGGCATCTATGTCTACTTTGGAAAAATACGTTTACAAGTAAATCTATTCCCAATCCCAAGTTTGATACGAAATCCAAAACTACCTAATTTGTCCAATTCATCCTTGGCCTAAGTCCTAGTTTTGATCTCTTCTTGATGTATCTTCTCATCCTCAACCCCAATGCACCCCTAGCATTGTTTTATATGGCATCTAGACATTGAAAATCAATTTCCAAGCAATATAGTCTCATTTTCATCTTTTCATCCATAAAACACCCTTTTTATGTGTCAAACCCCTAGGATTAACACTCACACTAGTCCTCCAAATCCATTGACACATTCCATAGTCCATCTAGTCCGCTTGGAGAAATTCTCCTGAGATCCATTAACCATGGATCCCATCTTGACCTCTAGACCTCTCCCTTGAGCTCTTAGTTTTAGTCACCTCCCAAGGTGACTCATCTATAAAGGCAAGACCATATCGGTGTACCTCCGGTGCTTCTTGACCTACACCCCTTGCTTCCTTTACATTCCACATCTTGTCCTTGGTGAAATTTTTCTTCTCCACTTTAAATGGCTTCCCCTTGACATTTTTGGTCTTCCCCTTGCTATAGTCATATGACATCCTTGCATATGACTTTCTACTAATATTTGACCTCATAGGTTGGTATCCTAGACTCAATCTATCATTTTTGGGTTCTTGACTTCCCAACATCATGTCTAACCCCTTGGATCCCCTAATAAGTCTATCTAGATTTTTCTCTAATTTGTCAAGTTTTGCCCTCAAAGCTTGATTCTCCCTTTCTAGACTTTTCACCTCAGCATCACCATGTTCATCTTGGACATTCCTAAATCTACCTATTTGTCGAGGCATGTGTCTCCCTTTCTTAGAATTAATGTCTTGATCCTTAGATTTAACAATCATAGAGTTATCATGATACATGTGTTCCTTAAGATTTTGTGATACAATGTTAACCATATTTCTATCATAATATTTAAATCCAAAGTTACGCATAGGCAAGTATTTTTTATTATTTCTAGCACACATAGGGAAATTTGAATCATTCTTAAAATTAGGGATTACCTGTTAAATACGGCAAAAAAAAAGTTTTTCAAAAATTATACTAGAAGATTAGGGTATCTGACTAGGGTAAAGAGTTTCGGATAAACTCTTAAATTATGAAAGGTTAAATAATTTAACCCTAAAAGATTTATTGAGGTAGATTAAAAATATATTGGAGGGTTAAAAAGCTAAAATCCTTACCCTAAGGGCAAGATTGGAATTTTGAAAGTGGAGGGACCTTCTTGTAAAAAGTCCCCTCCCTTATTAATCCTATTTCCTTCTCTCCGCTCACCCGTAGCCAAACCCGAGTGCCGACCTCTCTTCTTCTTCCTCCCCTCGCGAACCCTAGCCACAGGCGCCGACCCCTTCTTCTTCCGCTTTCCCTTCCTGCGAGCCCTAGCCCACGGCCGACGCCAACTTTTTCTTCCTCTCCTCATCGCATGCCCTAGCCGCAACCAAGCACCGGCTTGTTCTCCTCCGATCGCGTGGAGTTGGATCCATCTTCCTCTTCTCTACGTTCCCTGCGATTGAGATCGAGGGTCACCGACCTTTTTGGACCTTTATTGCTCTTCTTCACGTGAAGCCGATGGATCCCTAGAGACAGTTCGTCGAGGGCAGTTTTTAGCACGTGCCGTGTGGATTCTTCATCTTCTCAGATTCTAGTTTCTTCCAATCTGCTACCGAGAGGCTTTCCAGCAGGTAATTGCTCCTTGATCTCCTATCTACTTTTGTTTCCCCATTCAGTTGATCTATGTGGTTGAAATCCTAATTTTAAATGGGTTGATTGGCGTAGAGTTTTGCTGGAATTTTATGTCCTAACGTGAGGGTTCCATGTGAATTGAGGTATTGGATCATATCTGTAGATGCAATTTGTTGATGGATTAAATAGGACTATGATTCAATTTATCTTTGTGGATCAATCTTGTTTGGGTGGATTCGGTGAGGGGTTAAACTCTTTTGGATCTCTGATCTCCTGCCGTGAGGTAGGGTGAAAGACCTAAGTTGGAATTCTAGATCAAGTGATAGCTTGATATGTGAACTGTGGTTGGGTGAAGGGTTAGCTTGGTATTTGTTAGGTATCTTGCCATGTACACCTTGGACCTTGGAGCTAACTAGGTTATGGGTTAGTTTTATTTAAGGCGACCATGGGGTTAAACCCAAACTTGAAACCTGACCCCAATCTAGAAAGGGATAATCATTTAATTAGATTAATTAAATGAAATACGAGAGTTAAGTTAATCTTAATACAGTGTAGGAATTGGTTTAGCTATTTAATAATTATTGTAATAGCTAAAACTATGTCCTTGATACAGGATACTGATTGATTGATGATTATTGGATGAGGAGTTCTTTCTGATACGAGCATCTTACGATTGAGGTGGGTACCCTTGACTTATCTTTTACATATTGTCATATTGATATGCTTGGTTTGTTATAGATAACAGTAAGTTTATATGCTATATCTGCCTTAGTATACCTGTATTCGATATATGTTGCTTATCCTTGAGGTTATCTCCCGTTTAGCTTCATACAGTCTCAATAGTTGCCATTTATATGTATATATATGTGCATAGATGTAGTGATATGTTCCCTCTTGTATTTTGACATTGATAGATCACTGGTTACTTTTTCAGTATCCTAGTAGGTTACTTGTATCCCATGATATAGGATTTAAACCTATACCTAGCACATTAAGGTGTTAGTTGAGGACTTGGTGGGTGTTATATGTGTTTGGGGCATGCACCATCTTTGCATTGTTGCATGCTGACGATCATCGGCTCCTTTGTAGTCTGAGCCCATCGTCAGTTATATGAGGATATGCACACACATCCACTCAGGGGTAGTGGCTACCATAGAGTGTGTGTATTATCCCTGTATTGCTTCGCACGGTCACTATATGGAGGGTGGTCCTGGTGCGTGGTAGCAGCTAGGGATCCCTTCTCGTCCTGAGACACGAAAAGATGAGAGCTAGACTCCCCTATTGCTTGGGGTAGGAGAGTGACCTCCACCAGCATCCTGTCCACTCGGTCACTGATGCCCGCTAACTAGGTGTCACGAATGTGGTTCTCAAAATTTAGATGTGTGTAAAGCTGGAAAGCCTTTTTGCAATCAAAGATGAAAACGTAGAAAAGGGGGCCACAGATCGTATTTTTCCTAGGGCTAGTTGAAAGTGTTTGATTCGAGCTCGAGTTTATGTGTCGTTTATAATTTTTGGGTTTCAAATAGAATCTGGGGTTTAGTTTCAATGAGAAATGAAAACACAATAGAAAGAAGGAAACTTAATTAAGGCAACTTAATGCTATGAAAATGCAATGAAAGATTCAATCAATTATGACTCAATCAAACCAATGTGAAACTTAATAAATTAAAGCACTGAACCAATTTTGGAAAACAAGTCTGATTTCAGATGCAAAACAAATGTTAAGTAAAGGAATAAAAACAGTGCATGGCAATTTTCGCAAGCAAGTAAACTTAAAGCTAATGCTAGCCACAAAATTTAGCAATCAATCTCTACAAACTCAACACAAGCTAGTTACAACATTCGGAAGCAACCCAATGCAGAGAAAATTAACCTCAACCAAATACAATTCTAACTGAATTCAAGCATAAGAGCACATCAGAACTTGCATTTGACTTGATACACAAATAAGAATGGACTATACTTGATACGCAAGAGAGATGCTTGTGTGCCAAAAGCTAACTCTAAGTGCAGAATTCTAAACTAACCATTCCGAAATGAAACTGATTGATCCAACTTGGGAAACAAGGCTGATAGTAAAATTGCTATGCATGTACGAAAGAAGAACTTCAGAGCTGAAATCAGAAATTCGAGAACACAACAATGCAAAAATTGAATATGCAGGTAAGCATGACTGAAATACAGAAATTCCGGAACCGAATTGGAATTCTATGCCAAGCAAAGCAACTGATTACAATGGCTGGAAGCTAAAATTTCAGAAGATCAAATTCACCTACAGACTAAATGCATTACAAACTGAGAATTGCAGAAAATGACTAAATTGCATAAATAGTTGATACGCAAGCTGAAACTGAAAACGTGAATTGATATGCAGCAGTAAACTATGGAATAAACTGAAATTAGAAACGATTGTGCAATAAACAAACTCCCTAGCTACTTAACTTGAATAATTAAAACCTAATTAAGCGAAAACAATTCAGGAAGTAAACTCAAACAGCTGATACGAAAGTTCAGAAACAGAATTTGTATGCAGAATCGAAATTACAGCAAAAGAGCTAAAATTAACTAAGGAAACTACTCCTCGATCCCTTCCCTAGCTCAAAATCTCCTTGCTCGTCACACAAGGGCAAGCTAAGAACCCCTTCAACTTCGCAAATCACTGGAAAATAGCTTCAATCGATCGATTCTACTCAAACTGCACTCAGCTGGAAAATCCAATCCAATCTCCTCGATCTCAATGGATGGGATTGCGATGATGATTTGAGGACGCTCTGAGCTCACCTGAGAACCCCTACAGATGGCTCAGATGGACGGAAATGGCTCGCGGATGAGATCCAAGTGATTGGATCACAGAACTGTCGAAACCCCTCAAACAACCCTTTCCGGCGTAATTTTGAGCTGAAATCTCCAAAGAAACTATCCCCTAATGATTCAGATCTTGATCCAAGGTTGAGGTTGAGGTGGTCACGCCTTCAAACTAAAGAAATTGCAAGAAAAAAATGAAGAACAAATGAAGAAGGAGCACTGTTGCGGCGAAGACGCGACAAGGAAGAAGCTAAGGGAAAATTTGATTAAATACTAAGGAATGAACGACCCAGATTGATTTGGCTTGATCCAACGGCTAAAACTGCTCTGATTGAACCCAAATTTAATGACGTTGATCAGGGGTCAAGATCTGCCTCGGGGTATCTCGGATCTTCCAGATTTGCAATGGATGGCCCAGATCAACTTGATCTTTGAATGGACAGTCTAGGTCCTCCCGAGTTCGATCCAACGGTCAAATGATCTCTGATTTTGATAAAACCTTCAGATCTTAATCCAAATGCTTGATTAACCTTAATCCCAGCTCGGATTCACTAGATCAGTGGCGGATGGTCCGGATCTTCTCTTTTCTCAAATGAATGGTCTAGATCCCCTTGTCTTGATCCAACGGCTGGATCTTCTCCAATTTGCCCCTAAACCTCCAAATCTCATTATGATGATCAGATCTACCTTTCCTCATCTTGGATCCATCTGATTTGCCCTGGATGATCGAGATCTGCTTAACTTCTGAATGGATGGCTCACAGTTTTCCAGAGCTTGATCGCCTTGATCTGAGCCTGATCCTGACCATTCTTGACCTCGGTCCATGATCCTTTCTTGCCTACAAAAATAGATCGACAATTAAGTTCAAAAATATTTCAAATGTATAAAGATTTGCAATAAAGCCCAAAATACAACTAATCTATGGAACCGAGGGTAAATTCAATGTTACGCATGTAAAATGTGGGTCAAACATGGATTTTAACATTTGAAATAATCAATAAAATAGCACTTATCAACTCCCGCACATTTAAGCTTGAGCGTCTCGCGAAACTACTAAATATGTATCCCTTAGACTTTTTCCAAGCATAATTAGAAACAAATGAAAAGAAATTACCTAGGGCCGTCAATTCTCAAAAAACTAAGCTCTATGGATTAGTACCTCGTCCTTAAATCAACAACTTAGCCTTTTCATCCTTCATGAGTCATTGAGATGAATTTAACTCACTAAGCCTCTCAAGGGAAGTTTTGGTGGCTCTCTCCTTAAGTTCTAAGTTGATGATTGAAGTGGAGCTCACTCAAACACACATGCTTCTTGCACTACCATAGGCTTGCTTGTTATCTACTCTCCACCATTATTCATGATTAGGATCAGCATCTACAAAAACAAGCGAAAGACATAGAAAATGGTAAGAAATGGAGTAAAAGCCAAGATAATAGCAATTGATGAGGTGGAAGACTTGGTTGCTCAAGAATGTTTCCAATGTGCTTTGCCCTTTATGTCAGTCCTCTAGTGAAATAAAAAGTGTGGTGAAGTTGATAATCATTTTAGTCGTGTTACGGTTGCAAATACAATTAAAGTATCGAACTCCTCTAAACTAATGCAGTATAAAGTAACTCGAGTCGTCTCTCTCAAGGAATGTAATGATAGGTTAATAATCGTAGAATTCCAAATTATTGCTTTTGGATTTTAGATATTAAACTGGGGGTTGGATTAGAAAGCTAAGACTACAGAATAAAATAACAAAGCAAATATGAAATCTAGTTCTAATTAATAAAAGACAATGCAAGTAGGAAATCCAATTTAACCTAACTACAATTGCAGAAAAGAAAAGGGCAACTTGAAAAAAAAGCATCAACGAAACTAAACATGGAGCAAAACCTACAGCATTAAAGAAATCTAATCTAACATAACCTACATTCGCAAGAAAATGAAAAGCAACATAAAATAAGCATTCAAGAAATAGGGCATCAATGAAATCTAACATAATTACATCAAATCGAAAGATATATCCATAAGGAATCATAAAGCAATCAAACTAACACATCTTAAAAGAATCTAAGCTAAAGAAAATGTAAAATTGAAATCTATCTAATGGAAGGGGCAATTCATCAAATATATGATAGGCATGAGTAAATTTAATCAAGGTACGTGCAATCCAAACATGGAGAATCAAGCTCAATACAAGCGTTCATCAATTAACACAAACATCAAACTCTATGAAACAAACATCAAGCAAAAATTAAGTTGCAAGGATGGCTAGAGCTCTCATGCGGCTGCTAAGTTGCGGATGACAAATGGAAGGAGCTGCCGGTTGATCAATGCTTGGAGAGGAAGACCTCTTCTCTTCTAACTCGAAAAGGAAGATGACCGGATAATGAAGAGTGGAACTCCAACCGGGAGAGGGAATGGATGAGATGGCAAGGAGAGGGAATGGCCGGCCGGCGGCTGTGAGGTGGAGGGAGGAACCGCCGGCCCTTGGTGGCAATGGATTGAGAAGAGGGGCGTCGGGTCAGAGATACGATGGCGTGAGATGAGATCGCCTTCTTTGGCCGCCCTCATCCCCTTTTCTTCTCCTCCTTTCCACCCTTGATTTCCTCTGATGAGTGGATGAGATCACTTGCAATGAAGCTCCATCAATCATCGTTACCAGATTCAAGTGGAGGGTTGTGATGACACGCGCATCCGATCGCATTTGGACAGCTACTGATCGGACTAAATGGCTCTGGATCGGTCTGGATGCTCCATGATCGGTCTGGGGACCGATCAGAAGTATCCCTGATCGGTCTGGGGACCAATCAGAAGTCTCCCTGATCGATCTGGGGACCGATCAGGATGTGATCAGTATCTAAAATTCTGAATTCCTCTGTGCTATCTGCTCCTGATCGATTTGGGGACCGATCAGGCCTTCCCTGATCGGTCACTGGACCGATCAGGCCTTCCCTGATCGGTCACTGGACCGATCAGGCCTTCCCCTGATTAGTCTGGTGACCAATCAGGCCTTCCCGTGATTGGTCTGGTGACCAATCAGGCCTTCAACAGAATGAAATTGGAGTCCGATGTTGTTCTTTATGGATTCATCTTCGCCCCGGATGTGCCCCTTTTGATTCGATGATGCACAAGCTATCACAAAAATTCAATAGAATGAAATATGAGTGTGAAAATGCAGGAAAATTAATTAACCAATGAAAATACATCCTATTCATAATTAATGCATCATTTCATAAACAAATACACCCCAAAGCCTCAAATTCCATCACTAATTGCACAAAATTTATCCGTCAAAATGCTAGTTATCACACCCCCATACTTAATTCTTGCACGTCTCGAGCAAATAAACAAAATTAAAAGAAAATAAAATATCTCTCAAACATTACATCCCCTATCAATACTTTGAAAATAATAAAAGAATGTTACTTAGGATCATTAAGTCTCCTGAATCAATGTATTTATGGTTCCAAATCTCACATAAGTCAAAAGGCATGGTAATTTCAATCAACTTGAATAAACTAAGCATGACAAAAACCTCACAAGATGGATATATGCACTGATGCTCACAAACAATAACAAATATGAAAGTGGAGTTCTCTCAAAGCATGCATAACATTGCATTACCATATGCTTGCTTATTTTCTACTTCTCCACTACTATAGCATAAGTACACAAATTAAGAGGACTTTTCAATGACTAATGATGAAACCAAGTGCTGACAAAAGAACAAGAAGGGTAGATAACAAAGGAGATCACAGAGAATATGAGAGCATTGGGGTAATCAACATGATGTATACAATCAAACCATATGCGAAAATAAAAACTCAACCAAACATCCAAACTCAAAATTCTCCTTACACATTCTCAATGCAATACACAACAACCACTTAAAATATCTCTAAAAATGCATGTATGTATTAACAACGTAACTCTTAAATTTCTCTCAACATTGATATCAAAAGAGTATGCATCAAGAAAATATTCCTTCTTGTTCATAACTAACAAAATCCCAAATGCTTGAGAATTTTTTTTTCTCTTTCATTTTTTTTCATTCTTTTCTTTTCTTCTTTTTTTCACTTCTTTCTTTCACTTTTTTTTCATTTCTCATTTTTTTTCACAGAGAGATTTTTTGTCAACAAGCATTCGTCCATACACACTTATCTTTCCCCCACACTTAAAACTTGCCTCAGACAATGTAACAAAGCATGATAACATCTAGTACTCACAATAATATGTTGATGCAGTCTGGCCCGGATTGTTATTTTGGTGTTGACACAGATTTTAGTTTAGGTGGATGATGTTTGATTATGATTAAGTCCTGATCGGGGATCAGGCATGGTATGGAAAATCCTTGTCTGGAGGGCTAGGTGTTGGAAAATTCTAATCTGGAGGGTTAGGTGTTGAAAATCCTAGCTTGGAGGGCTAGGTGTATGAAAAATCCTAATTCGGAAGAGGTGGGTGAAAAGTCCTAGCTTGGAGGGCTAGGTGAAAAGTCCTAACTTGGAGGGTTAGGTGCAAATTCCCATCTTGGAGGATTAGGTGAAAAAGTCCTGGCTTGGAGGGTCAGGTGCCTAGCTTGGAGGCTAAGTTGGATGATGTTCTAACTCGGAAGGGTTGGGTGAAAAGTCCTATCTTGGAGGGCTAGGTAAAAAGTCCTAGCTTGGAGGGCTAGGTGAAAAGTCCTAACTTGGAGGGTTTGGTGCAAATTCCCAACTTGGAGAGTTAGATGGAAAAATCCTTAGCTTGGAGGGCTAAGGTGGATGAATTCCTAGCTTGGAAGGCTAGGTTTGAGTCCCTGGATCGGTCTGGTGACCGATCAAGGACATTGGCACGCTGCTCCTTCGTGGATCGGTCTGGTGACTGATCTAGCAATGTCTGATCAGACTGGTGATCGATCAGGGAGCGCACAGTGAGGTTGGGAACCTACTGTGTGGCTCCTGATCGGTCTGGTGACCGATCAGGGAGCAAGATGCTTCCTTGCTGCCTTGCCCCTGATCGGTCTGGTGACCGATCAAGGAGCAGATAGTGAGTGAGTTCCCTTGCTGATCAAGTCCTGGATCGGTCCGGTGACCGATCAAGGACTTTGGATCTGATTAAAAAATCACTGTTCATCTATCCTGATCGGTCTGAGTGACTGATCAGGCTTCACTCTGATCGGTCGGGTGACCGATCAGGCGTGTATAGCCGCGAGAGCTAGGAATCCCAGCGAAGCAGTGGATCGGTCTGGTGACCGACCCACAAGCCCTGGATCGGTCCGGTGACTGATCACTTTAATTTAAATTGCACTGTCAGACGCGGTCAGAGCGTCTGATCGTATCCGATTCGCTGCTGTTTGCTTCTGATATTTGATTCACTGTGTGATTTACTGCTCTAACAGTCTGATTAAGCTGCAGGTGACAGGGGAGGATTCAAACACTCAAGGAGAAGTCAATGGAGGCTTTCCTTGGAGCAGGTTTGTCCATTTTTCCATCTCAGGTTGCAACGGCCGAGCTGCAGACTGGAGCTGAGACTGGAGCTTGGCTGAGGGAAGCTCAGGGAGTCCAGAGATAGCTCAGTGGTAGCTGGCATTGGCAGATGAGCAGCTGGGAGCTGCAGAGATGGTGTCATCTAATGCTTGGTGGAGAAACAAAAGCGAGAAGAGACTTCGGTTGAAGCAGAGTTTTGAGGGTTTTGAGAATCCTAAGTGTTCGAGCTTGCTGAAGTTCTTGCTGCGATTTTGTGTTCTCCACACTTGGCTTGCTGTGTGCGTGTGCTGTTGATTCTTTGAGCAAGTCATTGAGATCTGAGGAGCAACCAACTCTTACGTGAGTGCTGGGAGGAAAGAACAAGGGGCTTGGAGTCCAACAGTGAGAAGACACGAAGGAGGGAGTCCTTGCGTGAGATCGTCGTTGGGTGGAGCTCAGGATAAGCTCGCTGTGTTCTTGTCTTGCTAGGTGCTGAGTAAGAGTTTTTTTCTGTGTTTCAATAAGCTTAAATCTATATCCTTGTTGGAAACGCTGTGGAGAGGTTTCTCCATCGAGAAGGAGGTTGCGTTATATCCGGTGAACACCAGGGCTTGATCTGCCGACGATCAAGGGATCGCCCACCTTAAGGGCACGCCAAGGAGTAGGGGCAAGTTATCGCCGAACCTTGTAAACCCTCTTGTTAGCGACCTTGGTAGTTGTTCTTGCTTGCTTTCATTTATGTTTTGTTTACTGCACTGCTTCCTTTCTTTTGCTTCTTCCGCTGTGCTACTGATAAGTTGAGTGCAGAAACCTCATAAGTGTTTAAAGTCAAAGCTATTGGCTATATTCACCCCCCCCCCTCTCTAGCCATCCGTTCCCAACAAGTGGTATCAGAGCTTGTGGCTCTGTTTACGGCTTAACATCCAAGAGTTATCAACAAGATGGCTTTGAGAGAAGGCTTCTCCACCACCCGACCTCCATTCTTTGATGGAGCTGACTTTCAATATTGGAGATCAAAGATGAAATACTATTTGAAGATGGACATCCATACTTGGTTCGCGATGAAGGAGGGATTCATCCCTCCTAAGGATGACGAAGGCAAAGAGCTTGAGTCGTGGAGGTGGACTGCTGAACAAACTCGAAAGAGTGAAGCTGACGCTAAGGCGGTTGTCACTCTACAATGTGGCATGAACAAAGACCAACTCATCAAAGTTGGTCCTTTCACAAGTGCGAAAGACTTGTGGAACAAACTCATTGAGCTTCACGAAGGCACCCGAGACTCTAGAATCGCAAAGACGGACTTGTTCCTCAATCAACTTCAAAATCTCTCCATGAAGGAGAATGAGTCGGTAAGTGAGCTTCATAGTCGGTTCAAGGAAGTCCTCAATGGGCTTCATTCAATTGATGAAAAGGTCGAGAACCGCGACCTTGTGAGGTATGTCTTGAAAGCATTTCCAAGGAATGCTTTGTGGTCATCCATGGTGGATGCCTACAAAGTATCCAAGGATCTATCTATTGTAAAGTTAGATGATTTATTTTGTGAGATGAAATTGCATGAAATGGCTAACAAAGGCCCCAAGGAGAAGGGGATTGCCTTAGTTGCAGGGGACCGAACCAACAAGAAGAAGAAGGAGAAGGAGGTCTCCTCATCTTCATCCTCTTCCGAATCCGAGTCCGATTCCGAGGAAGATGGCAGCGGCTTTTCTTCCTCCGAGATGGCAAATATTGTGAGGAGAATGATGCGAAGGAATCGACGCTTCAAGAGTAGAGGTAACACTAGTGAAGTTAAACTTGATAAGACTAATACATCTTGTTTTGAGTGTGGTAGAAAAGGGCATTTCAAGAATGAATGTCCAAAACTAAAGAAGAAGGAGGAGAAATCCAAAAGAAAAGAAGAAAAGTCCAAGAAGAAGAAGAAGGCCTTGAAGGCCACGTGGGATGAGTCATCCTCTAGCTCATCCGATGAAGAGAAGGAGGAGAAGAGCACAAGGCAAGTGACACTCATGGCTCTTGGAGAGGAGAGCAGTGATAAATCTTCAAGCTCCTCAATCGCGGCTTCATCATCTTCGGATGATGAAGAGGTAACTTCTCCCGAGCTTGAAAAGTGTTATAGAGCAATTGCATGTTTAACTAGTATGATTAAGAAATCAAAGAATAAGGTTAAAGCATTGCAATTAGAAATTGATCAATTGAAGGCATCTAGAGATGATAACATTGATGATTTACATGTTGAATTGCTAGAAGATGAAATTAAATCATTGAAACATGAAATTGAAAATTTGAAGTCCTCTAAGGTTGAGGAAGTCAATGATTTGCATGATGAATTGCTAGTAGAGGAAAACCAATCATTGAAGAGTGAAGTTGAGAAGCTCAAGAATATTCTTGGGAAATTCTCAACTAGCTCTAAGACCCTAGACATGATCCTAAATGCCCAAAGGGCAGTTTACAATAGGGCCGGTATTGGTTACCGACCCAAAGAACCCTCATTCGTGTCCTTGATGTCTAGGACTGATATGAGACAATCTAGGACACCCAAGACTCAAAAGAAAGTTGTCAAGGCATGGGTGCCTAAGTCATGTTTAGTTGATGCTTTAGGTCCCAAGGTTTGGGTACCTAAAACTTCTATTTTTCGAATTGTGTAGGTTATGATGAGGGGAGCATCTATCAAC
>JAGFNQ010006269.1:47424-168040 GCA_024364735.1 Boesenbergia rotunda | reverse complement strand
TGATCCACCGAATGATCAAGTGTTTGTCCACCTCAAGGACATGCCATGATGTAGGAGTAAGAAATCTCTGAACACGTAACCGGTAACGCGTTAGCATTGGTTTAATTATTAGATTAAGCTTCTGCTTGTGCTAACATTGTAGGGAGAGTTCAAATTGGGGTGACCGAGCTATTCACCCCCCCTCTAGTCATTCCATCGGTCCCAACAAAAACTACCTCATTAGACTTCCAATAACAACATTAAATTTCCCAAACATCTAATTTGAGATCATGGGGAATGGGACGGATACGCATAAGTTCATTTAATGGAATATTTGGATCATAAGAAGTAGCCTTAATTTCAGCATTCCACCGCCTCCATGAACCTCCCATCATTTGCATCACCCTAGCTCTATGTTGATCGGGGATATCAAAACGTGCCTGTAAATATTAAATAAATTATGATAATAATATTTTAAATTCAATATTAAAATTTGATATTTATCAACTTATTGTTACATGTCTCCATGCATCATCCAAACAATTCTTCACCATTTTTCTCCAATCCAAAAAACCAAGGGGCAATAGATTTCCATTTCGAGCAATGGTGCCGACAAAATTGGCAAGCATTGGTTGCATTTCGCCATATGGTTGACCTCTTTCATTAAATTTTACTATTAGACGGTCACCCAGTTGGTAAGGCATGAACATCCCTCATAACAATTTTTCCACGTTTCTTTTGTTGGCTTTGGGTTGAAGGCATGATCTCATTTTGACCTGAAAAAGGTGTAACATAATTTTCATTTCGAGTAATAAACATAATCAACAATTCAAAAAAAAATATTATTAACCTTCCTCATTTTTTTCCTCATTCTGTTGTGCTTCTAGATCATCATTTTGTGTGTCCAATAGTGGATTTAATTCGGTATCTTGTGACTCAAGTTCATTTCTAGGTCCTCTATTATTTGATTTATCTCTTTTGGATTGTCCTCTTATATTTCGAATCAACTTTCGCATTCCTTTGTTCGTCATATTTAGTATTAACCTATTCTCATCAAACAGAATCATAGAAACATATATTAAGCGTACATAACAAAAGCAATAATCTTCTATAAAGTATGGGTTTATTGGTCTATTTCTAGTTGGCGAAAAATCTGACTATTTTAAACTTTAATTCACTGAATCTAAGCCCATTCAATTAAAAAGAAAGATAGATAAAATAGTGATAGAGACATGGAACAGTAGATTTGGAATGCTTGAAAAATGGGTAAGTAGAACGTATTAGCTTCATAAATATATATATAAAGAAAGTTAAATTCATGACATGCCATCTCAAAATATGATTTCACCAAAATGAAAATAAATGCAAAATTCAACAAAAAAATTTCATCTTCAGTTTCATTATTCATAGTAGTCGTACCATCAACTATTGAGCCCTCTACATCATTTCAAATAAAGTCAATATCTACTCCATTTATATCACCTAATAGCGATTGTATATTAGAAAAATTATTATCAACAAAATTCATTGCATCCATATCATCTTCATTACCCATGTTGTATATATCTCTTGGTGTGTGATGAAGGACACAATACTAGTCCTCTTCTTTTGGATCATGGACATAATAAACCATTCGAGCTTGTGAAGCTAGAATAAAAGGTTCATGCTCTTCAAGTTCTCTGGTATTTATTAAGCATGAAAAATTTACCATTGTAAATCCTAAGGCTACATTTGGTAAGGGGTAATCAGCCTTATAATGTAATCAGGATTACATTACAAGATAAATTACTTTGTTTGATACAATTTTAAAACTATAATGTAATGTAATCTACATTACAAAAGCTAGTTAAAGTGTTATAATCTAGATTACAAGGCCAATACATGTAATCTAGATTACATTATAGGCTCAATTACATTACAAACTGGATTACATTACCCCTAACCAAATGCAGACTAAAGGATCAATTTTCACTCCATAAGTAGTGTTATCCCAATCACATTGAAAAAGAACAATTTTTCCACTACCACTGTAATCAAGTGAGATGACATCAGTTAATCTACCATAGCAGGTTGACTCATGATCTTCATTATCATGCATCGACTGCAACATAACCCCACTATTTTGCACTTTTTTGTTTTGTTCAGATTCTACTGTGCGAAATACAACACCATTTATGTTGAATCCATGATAACTAAATGCAACGGAATTTGGACCATACAAAAGCGCCCTTAAATCTAAGTCATCAATTTGTTCATTCATTCGATCAACGTGTAAGGTACATATAACATACAATTATAATTAGGTATAAATTTATTAAAAAAATAATTATTCATTATGAACCTATAATATACATATAATTTCTAGTACACTACTCACTTGTCTTGTAAACCATTATGTGAATTGCATCCATACCATATCATCCAATTCGGAATTAGTTGGGTGACGACCATATCTACATCGTCTCTTTAATTCATTTCTAAATTCTCTATTTTATGTTAACACTAATCATTAGAAACTTTCATTATTGATAAAATAGAGAGACAAAATTACATTTAAAAAATGAAACTTACGATAGGGCAACAATTCTGTACAGTAGGAAAGGATGTATCTATGAACTTGAGTTAGAGTTTTGTTGTCTAACGTAACTATCTGATGCCCTTTTGTAGGTCGTCCCACTTGTGGAAACATTGGTAATGAAGGAAACTCAACATCTTGTATCTCCTTGTGTTGTGTTCCATATTTGCACAATAATTTGTTACTCTTGAAATAACGAGAACAAAACACAACACATTCATCTGCCAAATACACCTCTGCAATGTTGGCTTCTAGGTGTGCTCTATTCCTAACAAAATCTTTATGTTTTCCAAGATATCATTCTATTGGATACATCCATTGATAATGTATAGGCCCAGCTACTCGTGCCTTGTATGCTAAATGGACCACCAAATGTACCATTATTGTAAAAAATGATGGTGGAAAAATTCTTTCCAACTGACATAAAACCAATACAATCCCTTCTTCAGCCTTCTGTAATTCATCTTCTCGCAATGACTTTGTACACACTGTCCTAAAATATTCACATAAAATAATCAATGGTACAATTACATCTTTTTGACAGCACACAACGAAGAGCTATTGGAAGGAATTGCTCCATTATGACATGACAATCATGACTTTTCAGACCCATAATCTTACAACGTCCTACATCCACACATATTGAAATATTAGATGAAAAACTATCAAGGACATGAATATCTTTTAACACTGAGCAAAATACTTTCTTTTTTGCTTTGCTCATACAATAACATGCAAGTGGCAAATACTCTGTGTCATTTGGTCGTATCCGTGGCCATAATTATTTCATATGCCTAATATTTTCAAATCCCTACGTGCAACAACATTATCTTTAATCTTAGTAGAATCATCTAGAAGTTTCACAAGAATATTGTCACAGACATTTTTCTCAATATGCATAGGATCAAAATTATGACTGATCAAATTAAACTCCCAGTATGGTAGGTCATAAAATATGCTTCGTTTTCTCCATATTTGTTCAATTGACCCTGTTTTTACTCGTATAGCTTGTTTGATGCAATACTCTTACCATACACCACATTCTTGTTTATAGTCATTGAAAGAACATCGATCCCAGATAATGGCCTTTAATCTTATTCACGTTGCGCTGCCTTGCCATAACTCGCCATCATTCTAATTTTTGCATCTGGAGGTAAGAAGCGACGATGCCCTCTAAACGACCATTTCCTCCCATGCTTCAAATACAATGCATTTGTCTTATCAACACACGTTGGACATGCATTCTTGGCATATGTATTCCATCCAAATAAACATCCCAAACCAGGAAAATCACTAACTGTCCAAAGTAGCGCAGCCCGTAGTTGAATGACTTCTTTGTTGCAAGCATCATAAGTTGGAATACCATTTCCCCACAAATCTTTTAGTTCAATCAACAATGGTTGTAAGTATACATCAATATCATTTTCAGGTGCTTTTGGACCTGGAATTAGGGTGGATAAAATAATCGAATGAGATTTTAGAGATTCCCAAGGTGGTAAATTGTAAGGCATCAAGACAATCGACCAAGTACTATGTGAAGTGCTTTGATTTTTAAATGGATTAAACCCATCAGTAGCAAGACCCAACCGTACATTTCTATGATCCAATGTAAATTCATGGTGTCGTTCATCAAATACCATTCATGCTAACGAATCAACTGGATGCCTTAGATTTCCATCCACAACCCGTTTCTTAAAATGTCACTGCATACTTTCAGATGTCTTAGATGACATAAACAATCATTGTAATCTTGATTTTAATGGAAAATACCAAAAAACCTTGGCAGGAGTTTTCAATAGAAGATTTGTTTTCGGCCTTTTCGTGACTTCTTGGATTGTTTCAACAGGTTCTTCCATCTTGAAAGGTTACAAACTTTGCAAGCCTGCTCTTTTTCATCCCCCACCCCCCTAATAAATCATACAATCATTTGGACAAGCATAAATTTTTTCATAATTAAGTCCTAACTTAGATATTATTTTCTTTGCCTCATAAAATGAATTAGGCACTTGTGCCTTAGATAGAAGAGCTCGGCGAAGAAAGTCCAATAATGTCGTGAAGGATGTATCACTCTATTTTCCACTCACTTTCAACTGAAATAGCTCAACAAGAAATGCCAATTTAGAAAACTCAGTGCATCCGGTGTATAATGGTTGTTTCCCTTCTTCTACCAATCGATAGAAATCCTCCACACTAGATTCATTCGGCAAATGACTAGTCGATGTACCAATATAATTTTCATTATTCATAAATGGTTCTTCATGCATCCCAAATGCATCACGTAACATTTCTTGCACCACGAAGTTATGGTTATCTTGCACACTACACATGCTATCATTAGATTGTACCATTAGTTTTTCTCCGTGAAAAATCCAAATACGATAATCTTGTAACATACCATTTATAGTCAGATGTTCATACATTGTTGAGCGATCATGATTTGATGTGTTTATGAATTTTCAACAAAGACATGGTTTCTTCACTTTATTAGCCGAGTCAACAAATGCAAACTGTAGAAAGCGTGGAATTCCCACCCGATACCTAAGACTGGCATGGTGCCAGCCCATCCATTCGTTTTGCATTATATGATCTTTTCAATTATTTTTAGAAACATAAGTACTTGTACATTAATACAAAGAGCAAATATGTTACCATGTAGGTGAATAATTAAATACAATAATTTAACATGTACAATAATTATAGACCATTGCAATTGGATTAATCTTACTATTTATCATCATCTATTTTGTAACAGGAAAAAAAATGAACATAGATACCACAAAAAAATAATGAATTAAAGATAGATGAATGGAGAAAAATCGTGGCAAGGGAAAAATAATGAATTAAAAAGAGATGAATGGAGAAAAAATGTGGCAAGGGAAAAAATAATGAATTAAAGAGAGATGAAAGGAGAAAAAATGTGGCAAGTGAAAAAACCTGGCACTAGTGGCTGTGGTCGATTGGTGTCGAGCAGCGGCAAAAATACAAATCAGTCTTTGGCAGCAATAGTAGTGGAGTTGCGTTGTTGGTTGCTCGCAGCGGATGAAAGAAAATGATGACTAACGGTAGAAGGACGAGATTGTGTGATTGCTTGAACAGGACAACGTCGACGAGTGCACCCACAAAGGACAGGAAGAAGTGGAGAGAGGCAAAGGCAACGACAAAGTTTCTTGGACAAGGAATGATAGAATAGGGAATAAAAACTTAGGTTTTAAGAAATTAAAACTCAGGTTTTAATGAGAAATGACAACTCACATAATTCCAATTAAGTTGGATGCATGCGTAGTGCTTTTATTTAATTTTTTTAATAAATAATTATGTCAATAAAATCTTATTTTTAGGATTTAGATATTATATTATAATAACAAGTATACAAAAATTTCAATTTGAAAAAAATTTGAGATCCTACAATGTAAAATGTTTGGCATAACATTTTCCATAATATATAAATACATAAATAAAATGTATTCTAAATTTATATAAATTTGATGCATGGTGCAATTTTATTTAATTGTAGGAAAATATTATTTTTTTCACTCATGTGAAAACCTAAAAGAGCATAAAATCCCCTGTAAAAATTGAATGGTGATATACAACTCTCTATTTTTAAAATTTGAGCAAAACATCCCCTCTCTTTTTTGGCATCATAATATTTGTATATCTAAAATTATTTTATTATAAATTTTAAGTCATATATGAGTAATTTAATTTGAATAAAAAAAATAATTTTAGTAGCAATGTTTGGCACAGAATCGCTATCAAAAGTATCGAATATTAGCGGTTTCATGATTGTTTTTAATAGTTGTAGCAATAAGAGTGGTTTATAGTCATGGTTTATATAAATATATGCTAAAACTATACAATTAATGTAGATTAAAAATCAATTGTACACTTTTAGAGCAATAGAAGCGGTTTGTAGCAGCACTTTATACAAATTTTGTTCAAAGAATCCAATAGGAGTCGTTTGAAAATTGCTCATAAAAGTTAGAGCAATTAGAACGGTTAGTAACCTAGAACCACTACTAAAAGTACCCAATAGCAACAGTTTTAAGATTGCTTCTAATAGTTATATTATTAAGAGAGATTTACAGGGGCGGCTTTTCAAACCACTTCTGAAACTATTCAATATGAGTTGTTTCAAAATTATTTCTAAAAGGTTAGGCAATAGAAACGGTTTAATTCAAACTGATTCAATTTGTTGATTTTTAAGAACAGTCTTAAAACCACTCCTAAATAACCGCTCCTATATTGGTGTTTTTTTGCAGTCGATCCAATGATGTTTAAAGATCACACGTCATGAATCCGTAACCAACTTGTTTTACACAATCACCATCGTTTCTTTTCTCTTTATAAGCTCTAACCGTTTGCTTCTTTCTGCATCTCATGTTAAATATGGTAAAAGAAAAACCCAGTTATGAAAAAATTTTGAGAAAATTTCTCGAAGTTGAGGTTAGGGTTTAATTTGCGCGGCTAACCGGGTGAAGTCGAGTGGTTTATGGAGGTATTTAGAGCCAGTCTTGAGGCATGTCACTGGGGGCGACGACCCAGGGCCCTCAATTTTTAGGGGCCCCTAAATTTGACACACATATATAATATATTTTATTAGATTATTCAAATAAAGGTTAAAAATATATATTGTTGGATTATTTTAATAAATGTTAAATATAAATATATATATATATATATATTGTTGGATGATGTTAATAAAGGTTAAAAATATATATTTATTATTAAAATTTTAGAAAAAACTCTAAAAAAAGAATGTGAACAATCCTTTTTCTTTTTAAGGCTAGTGAATACTGAACACTTCTTTAATCTTTGGGCTTTGAACCTTTGACTTTTAATTACCGACAAGGCATAGTGAAAAAGAGAGGTGAAGCTCTGCCCGCCTCTCAATTCTTCTATACTTTTCGGACTGTTGTTTTGCAGGATTCTTGTGTTAAGGTTGTGTCATTTTTTGAAATTGTGCAGTGCATATATACTTTATTTGCTAGTTTTACAAAAAGGTGGAGGATTTTACAAAATCATATTCACCAATTAACTCTAAAGTAATTGTCAATAACAAGATGGGAAAGTCATGTTAATAATATCACAGCCATAGAAAGTCAACCAAATGAGATAAGAGAAGCTTTATATGAATCATCAAAAGTAAATAAAGATGCTAAGACTAGGAGTGAGGTTGAATCTTTAGCAACATATATTCTTGAAAGTTTTGAATTTTTGTTGGGCATGAATATATGGCATAACATTTTGAAAAAAAATTGAATTGATTGGTAAAAAGTTGCATTCTAAAGATATGCAAATTGACCTTGCAATAAAGATTTTGAGAGGATTGATTTCTTATTTTGAAAGATATAGGAAGGAAGGTTTCTAATCTGTTATGACATTAGCGAAAGAGATTATAGCTAAAATGGAAATTGATCCTATTTTTTCTCAAAAACATACAACTCATAGAAAAAAATAATTTGATAAAAATTATTATGAAAAGATTTCACAATCTGCTGAAGAATCCTTTAGGATTTATTATTTTTTTTGTTGTCATTGATATTATTATTTCATCTTTAAAAAATAGATTTTAACAATTGAAAATCTTTGAAAATATTTTTGGTTTTTTTTAGTCCTAAAAAGCTATTTTTAATAAATGATAACAGATTGCATGAGTATTGTGATAATCTTCAAGTTGCTCTAAAATATAATGACAAGTCTGATATTGATGTTGATGATTTATTTTCTAAATTGCAAGTGCAACAAATGTGTTTACTAATAGAAACAAAGTCAATTTTTGAAGATCTTGAGTTTGTAAAAGTCTTATATTATTTTTCTGATATTTCCATTGCTTATAGAGTTTTGTTAACTATATCAGTTATTGTAACATCAACAAAAAGAAGTTTTTCTAAACTAAAATTTATAAGATTGCACTTGCGTTCAACTATATCTCCAAAAAGATTAAATGACTTGGTAATTTTATGTATTGAACATGAGATGTTATAGTTTTGAAGACTTTATTGATGATTTTGCTTCTCAAAATGCTAAAAGATTTAGATTTTTTCAATGAGTATTTGTTACTTTTTTTGTATTTGTAGGTATTGCATTTTTTGAGAAGCTTGGGAAATATATTTTGTACGATGTTGCACTTTTTGGAAGAGGTTGAGAAATATATTTTGTTTGGTGTGTACTTTTTGGAACATCTTGAGAAATATATTTTGTATGGAGTTTATCATATTTTTAAAGTTTTTCTATTAAACTCTATTCAAATTGTATGTTAGTACAAAAAAAATCCTATAAGGTCTTTTTTTTTCTTTTCGCTAAGGGCCCGCAAAAGTCAGGGTTGGCCCTGGAGGTATTGGTTGAAGATTGAAGGGAGAAGATGAGATTCCCAAAACTAGGAGGGTTAAAATGCAGTAAAACCCTAGATTAAAGGGAGGGGATGAATTATGTAAAAATGAAGGGGTAAATTGCAAAAATTGTATGGCTTAATTGCCCCCCCCCCTCCACGGTTCTCTGGACTAAGCTCCTAGACCTCCTTCCTCTAAATCACCATCAAAGCCAAGCGAGTGTCGCTGATCCCCTTCTTCAACTTGAGTTCCTCTTCGTTTCCACCCAAGTTCCGACACATCTGAGGGTGTTTGGGCTTTAATTGGCTAAGCCCAGCCGCTAGGGGAATCACTTCTTCTCTCCTCTAGAGGGGTGTTAGCTACAATGTAGGTAAGGGGGGGTGCATGGCAGTCGTCGTGTCGACTTCTCATCCAGCTGGGATCTCCTCAGGGCTACGTGAAGCATTGGTAGGTGAGAGCTTGCCTCTTGTTCCTCATTCCGACCTCTTTGATGCACTCCTACCCTGTGGTGACCCTTATTGTAACGCTCGCCCTTTTTCCACACCTTACGGTGTGGCGAGATGTGGCGTTATGCCAACATACATATAGGCATATGAACATCGTAATGCAGCGGAATAATTTAAAACTATATACATACATGCAACTAACACTTGAATTATGTAGACATGTCTGAACTATCATTCCTAAACATAGTGACATGATAACTTAGCATGTTAACATCATACGTAACATCATGATATGAAAATCACATAAATCATCCATAAGAAACATAAGTAGTAAGTTATTCTTTAGGCATAACTATCATAAGTATAGAATGAAACTTAAGAAGACAATGCAAAACATAAGACATGTGACAATGTATAAATATGAGAATCTTTTTCTTTTTCCTTTGTCATGTCACTGCCACACACACACTCTTGCCCCTCCTGCTACTTCCCTTAATCCTCTTGCTTGATCTGCGATATAAGAAAATAAAACTATAAGCACATAGGCTTAGTAAGACCCTTTCCTACTCACCAAAACCATATGTCACATAAAATAAAACATATAACATACTTATCATAGAGAAGTTATTGATATAAAACCTAAGCATATGAAATACTAACATGGCATGGTTCTTGACATAAAACATAAGCATATGGAACATTTAACATGACATGGTTCTTAACATAAAACATAAGCATATGAAACACTTAACATGACATGGTTCTTAACATGAAACATAAGCATATGAAACACTTAACATGGCATGGTTCTTAACATGAAACATAAGCATATGAAACACTTAACATGGCATGGTTTTTAACATGAAATATAAGCATATGAAACACTTAACATGACATGGTTCTTAACATGAAACATAAGCATATGAAACACTTAACATGGATGCATAACATGAATGGATGCATGAGTCAAATGCATATAACCTAAGGATTCTTATTTGAAAATCATACTTATAAATACTTAAATATAATCATCACATCATAGGGGCCCTGGCTTGTACCACATACATACATCATATGCGCGCATCCCTAAGTAAATGCGAGGTAGCTAATCTCGACCTATTAGGGTAAGGACAGCTACGGTAGTCCCAGAACCGAGGCTTTCATGAGGAGCCCATCCCTGTTGGACAGCTGCGGTAGTCCCATAACTGGGGACAGCTGCGGTAGTCCCACACCGAGGCTTACATGAGGAGCCCATCCCTTGGACCCTTACTTCGGTCCGGTACAAGCCCATTCATAAAGTAAAATAGCTTCACATGCTTCATCATTCATAGGACATTCATAGCATATTTAAAGACATAAACATGATCTTATTACATGAAGCATGACATAAAATATACTTAGCATTTCATCATTCATAGTTAATGCATAACATCATTATGCCCTAAAGGCATGAACATCATCATCATTCATAAGGTATGTCATGCATACATCATTATGCCTTAGAGGCATGAACATCATTTTCATTCATCATCTTTATTCATAAAGCATGACATACATACATAATTATGCCTTAAGGCATAAACATCATCTTCGTTCATAAAGCATGCATGATCATGGTACATAGCGTAAACATGCATATATAGTTTTCTTTTCATACAGGGTACATATCACATAGCATACATGATCATGATATCTATCATAAAGCATGCATGGGTAGAATCCATATAACATGATACATACTACCTAGGTTCATGGCATTCAACGTAGAACATGCATAGGTTTACTTGACCATATATCAATCATAGGCGTTTAACTTAAAACATGCATCATTCTACACAAACATGAGGCCTACTTCACCACACATGTGTTCATGGTATAGGCTTTAAACATTCATGAATGAAACCTACTAAAACATGGTATCTAACATAAGCATACAAGATCATGAAGCATAGCACATAAGGTTAGGGTTTTAGGTAACCTAAAATTCATACCACATGCTTGAACATATATATACATCATAATAAGTCATAAACAAGTATTCTTGAAACCTAACTCATCCCAAACCCTAGTTAAGGTGCTTGGCCGAAAGTTGGAAGAAGAGATACCCTATCATTCAAGTAACATGTGAGGTACCATAAGTAAAGAAAAACCCATACATTACCTATCATGCCATAGGAAACTGTTAGAACCCATAGTTGGAGCTAACCCTAATTTCTTAGTCCTAGATTAGGTCTTGGCCGAAACCCTAAAGGGCACAAGTCCATGGAGAATTCATATAAGGCACAATCAACACCCAAGACAATACATACAATGCCCTAGGGAACCATTGGAACCCATGATTGGGGCTAACCCTAAGTCCTAGACCCACATCTTGGTCTTGGCCGAAAGTTTAGAGGGTCACAAGTTCATGGAAAAATTTATATCATTCACAATTAATATCCATTATATCATAGGAAATCATAATAAGCATGCTTGAAGGGTTGGATTTAATCCTAATCATGAGACATGGATGGTGGCCGAAACCCTAGAGGGTCTTAGGGTGCTACAAAAATTCCCAAATCATGATTTTATTCTTTATTCATCCTAAGGAAACATTAGAAAACATAAGTGAGGTTTAACCATCTTTTTGGACTCAAAACCTACTTTGGACGAAAGTTAAAGAAGCCCTAGTTCATGGTTTTCTCAACATAGAGCCCAAACAAAACTTTAAATCATGAAAGATAACATCAAAACTATTATACCACAGGTGAGGGAGTCTTACACTTGTTGTCTTCGTTTTAGACCTTAAATAGAGAAGAGGATGAAGACCTTCTTGACCTTAGATCACCCCTAGCCCTTGTAGCCTTGTAAGAAGCCCTTGGATCTTGAAGAAGAAGTCTTCTTGTGAAGCTTTTCCAAAGGGGAAAGCCCCTTGTGGGTTTCGGCTAGAAGGAGGAAGGAGAGGGAGAGGAAGAGTCTTGATTGATGAAGAAAAAGAAAATAATAACTCAAGTGTCTCTTCCCTCCTCATCTACTTCCTTTATACTAGGTGTAGGGGCAAGTGAAGAGGCATGGTGTCTCCTCTCATGGTGACTCTTCACTTCCCTTAGCCTCAACTAAAATCCTCTTCCTTTTCCACTAACACTCCCTTGCTAGGTGAATTGGTTAGTACATGCATGATGAGACTCTAGGTCCAAGGTTCAATCCTTGGCGCATGCACTTTATTTTTATTCCTTTTTCTTTTATTTTTGGCAAGGCCCACATAAGTCCCACCAAGAGTCATGCTAATCTTCGTAATTGAAACTCATTTCCATTTATGTTAAATTCTACTTAAGATCTACTAATAACCATGGTACTAGAAGAGTCCGTGTAAGGCCCCTTAGTACTTAGCTTTTAATCCATATAAGGAATCATGCTAAGGTTCATACTATTACTCCTATATTACTCACGAATCCATATAGGTATGATCAATATTTTCAAGAAAAATATTGAAAGGATTTTACGGGTCGTTACACTTATTCCCATGGCCGATCCAGAGGTGCACTGGTCCTTGCTTTGATCTGGGATTAGGAGGGTTGTCGGAGGTGAGGCATTTCACTAGAGGTGCTATGCTAGCCATATATGAGCATGGAGGTGCTACCGACAACAACTCAGGTGATACAAAGTTGATTAATTGTGTTTCATAGATGAATCGGTTCGGGAGTTATTGGGTTTTGTATACGAATGGATGCTTGTTTTCGAAACTGATTTCCTGAATGGTGTTTGGTTTTAGTTAGAGTTGTAGCTCATTGATCCTGTTGTTATTGTTTTGAGAATCACACCCCTATTTTTTTACTTGCAATTGGTTTGGATCTTGTTGTATGAGAGTAAGTGGAGCTAGGGTTCTATTTTGGGATTTGACTTTGGATGAAGCTGTGATTAAGAGTTAAATCAGTGTTGTACAATTGGTTTTTGGTGTATTTATGCCATAGGATAGCTAGACTTGGCTGTATAGTTTCAGTTTTGGTTTGATGCTACATGTCGTGAGGTTTATTGTAGTATTTGTGGTTGTAGATGGTGTTAAGAATTGATGTTGTGAGATATAGTGGATGATTTAGTGTTAATCTAACTTAGATTGGATTAGGTGAAGTAGTTTTGTTAGTCGAATTTCATTTGGATTGTGATGTTGAACCTAAATATCTTTTGCCGTGTATATCTTGAATCTTGGAGCTAATAGGTTTGAGGATTGAGTTTTTATTTAAGTTAATCTCTTGGATTAGTTTTGGGGATTTGAACCTAATCTTGTTAAGTTGGAGTAATTAGAAAATTAATTATTTAAGTAGGATTAATTAAATGAATGTGATAATTAAGATTAATCCTAATATGAGTTGGCAGTTAGTTTATCTAATTACTCCTTATGTAAATAGTTAAAATTATGTCCTTTGATACAGGACATTGATTGGTTGCGGATACTTGGATGGGGAGGGGGGGTTCTTTCTAATATAGGCTACTTTATTGGAGGCGGGTATCTCTTACTTATGCTCTTTGGATATTGATCCTTATCATGGGTAGTTTGTTTATATGTAGTAGGTTGTTTTACCTTGAATCTACTCAGTTTTATTTCACTACTTAAGACTTGATTGCTTGACCTGGGAAATAATCTGATTATTATATATACAATCTCAGACTTATTACTTCTATTCCATAGAGTATAGACATGTATGTGTTACATAGGAGTGGTTGTTATGTTATACCTAGCATTGGTTGATCACCAGGTATAGCTTACTTATATGCATACTTGCATGATTGATAGGTTATGATACTCGTTTGGTACACGTATATCAGAACGTTGTAGGGATGTTGATCTGGTTGGGGTCGTGTGCATTAGTGTACACACGTGTGAGCATGTACATAGGAGTGATTAATATATTATATCTGACATTTAGTTGAGCACTAGATATATCTTATCGGTATATCTAGTTGCATGATTGATAGGTTATGATACCCGATTTGGACCTATGCATGTCATATCATAGGATGATTGATGATCTGGTTGGTGATGGATAAGCTGTGGCATGCACCATCTTTGCTTTGTTGACGTTAACGATCCTTGGCTCGCTGGTGGTTAAGATGGGTCATCAGTCATGTTCTTGGTGTTGTTGCATATGTGAGCGACTCTTGGCTCCTTGGTAGTTGAGATGGGCCGTCAGTCATGTTCCTGGTGTTGTTTCAAATGCTGGTAACCCTTGGCTCCCTGGTAGTTGAGACGAGTCGTCAGTCATGTTCCCAGTGTTATTGCATGCTATCAACCCTTGGCTCCCTGGAGGTTGAGATAGACCATCATCATGTTCCTAGTGTTGTTGCATAGCTATGAGTGCTTAGTTTCATCTTGCATAGTGATGGTTATCCACAAGTGCATGAAATGTTATCAAGTAATAAAAATATCTATCTATGAGGACTGTTGATTAAGCACTTGTTAACTATGTAAGGTAAGCTATCTAGACTTCGCTAGGTCATAATAGAGAATAGCTTGCTAGACGGAGTGAGAAAGAGAGGAGAAGTAGAGAAGAAGAGAAGAGGAGAAAAAGAGAAGATCTTTGATAGAAGAGTTGAATAGGCGGAATCTAGGATTTCGGTCTTACTACAATGCTAATTGATGTCCTATATATTGTCCATATCCTAATCTCCATGTCTATGTTAGTAATATGAGAGAAGTGTCCTAAGGCAATCACCTTATGATTGTAATCATTTACTTTAATAAATGAATAATTCACTATTTGAGTATACATGTTCGTGTATTTGATTGAGATCTTAAACTCATTTACTGAATGTCCGCAATACAATTCACAGCATGAGAAATTTGTGATGAATTCACAACTAGTGATTATCTCTACATGTGCAATTGTGAAGTATTGAAATTGTCCCTAGTCGATGAATTGATAAATACGGACACTATCAATTCTGTTGAGACTAGCATGGGTTATTCTCTAATCAGCTGATTCTCACTGGCTGGTGACATTGGGATGTCCGGAGATAAACATGAATGCTAGTTAAGGGAACTAGTTCATTGGAGTGACTAGCTGTAAGACTTCATATGGTAATCTACATATAGATATGTCAATGAAGTTCTTACTGCAGCTTAAGTGCGATGTTCCTTTGACTTGCGGTGTTCAAGTCATCTTGGTCATGAAGACTTATACTTTGACATCTTAAGCAAGCATCTCCAAGGAGGTGTGGACCCAGGATGGTTGGGTATAAGCCGAAGTGCCCGAAGATGTTTGAACAACCTACAAAGGATTCACCACTCCTTCCGAGGAGATGTATACCCAAGGCCTATCGTCGGATTGTTACTCGAAGCCTCTGGCCAGAGCATAACATGTTCCGAGTATGAATCTCTAAGAAACATGAGAGTAATTAGAATCCGTTGGACGAGAAAGACATTGCTTGGGCTAGGTGTGACATAGTCAGCCTAGTGGGGACTGACACACATAGACCGTGTCTTGAACCAAGTGGGTATAAGATGGTGAAGGGAATGGGGCACGACTCATTATAGCTGCTGAAGGGTTTCAGAATTATTTCTGAGGTCAACCGTTGATCTTTCGATTAATTGGGGATCATGATGTACTACTAGGTGCCACTCATGATCGTTCTATAATTGGTTAATTATAGACGGCCAACATAAATCGAAAGCCTATTTAGTCACACACACTACGAGTGATCCGAGGGATTTAAAATGAGTTAAAAATTGGATTTTCCGATCAAGAGAGATAAGTCGAATCTGAATTTTTCAGAGACGCATCGGAAGCATAAAATGGCTAAGTCTTTTGAAGACTTATTGGACGAATTAAATGAGTTTAATTCGTGAGGTCATGGCTTGGTTTGGCCGGCCAAAGAGGGTCCCCGCCCTCTTTGTTTGGCCGGTCACATTAAAAGGGGAGAACCAAATTGTTTGGTTCAAATTATAAAATAAACCGAGCGTGGTTTGTTTTATGTTTATTTTATAAAATTATGGATAATATATATAAATTTTTATAAACCGAAGTTTGGTTTATTATTTTCATGAAAATTAAAATAAACTTTGAATAGTTTATTTTATTTTATAAAATCAATTATGAATTGATTTTTCCATGATAAGAAAAATTTATATAATAAATTTCTTGTGAAAATTTATTCCATAATAAAAAGGAAGACATTATTGTTTTTATTATAAATTATATTATGATAAAAACTTGGCATGATGGAATAATTCATAGAAAAATTTATATGATAAATTTCTTATGAAAATTTATTCCATAAAAAGGAGACTTGGCGATTGAGAGACTACTATATAAAGGAACCAAGGCAAGGCTTGGAAATTAATCCAAGAGATCAAGGATTCTTGCCTAGCCTCTCTCCCTCTCCTTCTCTCCCTCTCCCTCTTCTAGTGCCGCCGGCCCTAGAGCCCTCCCCCTTTGCCGTGAGCTTCCACCACCAAGAAGAAGCCGAAGAAGAAGAAGAAGCGGGCGCGACTCCTTCCTTCCTCCCGGAATCTTGATTCCGTTCCTCGTTTGGTGGTTAGTTTTTCATCTCTCTCTTGGTATTCTTGTCGTGCCTTTGGAGAATCTAGTAGTTCTTGTCGGCACGAAACTCGTGGCTTTGCGAAGTCATCCCGAAGAAAACCCGGCGTAGACGCGAATAGAGGCGGAGCTTCCAAGGGACGCTACGGTTGGATCTCGTCCCTTTCTACGAGTTACGCGAGGTATTAAGTAAATTAGTTTACTTTCTGCAAAATTTTAAATGTATAATCATGTCTCCACAACATAAGGTTGCATGCTAGATACGTGGTTAAAATAATTTGAGAAATTATTTATGCTAAACCTTCCGCTGCACGTAATTAAATTTTAAAATTACAAACCCGTATCCATGTCAACATGCACCCGGTCCCAACAGTGGTATCAGAGCCGGTTAGTATTCGACATAATCATATAATTGTTTTGTGGAAAACTTTGTCATGATCTCAATTTTAGAAAAATTTTCAATTATGTATACTTTCCAATTATGATAAATTTTAGATTTAGGAATTTCAAAGTTTGGAAATCCTCATGAAATTTCACAAACTTTTGAAATATCCTAGTTTCTGAAATTTTATGATAATTGTGAAAACTTCCCATTTTTGGAAACTTTCCAATTTTGGAAATTTCCTATTTTGGAAATTTTCCAATTTTAGAAATATGTAAGTTTTCTTTGTACCAGAAACTTACAATTATTCTGAAAACCTATTATGAAATCTCACAATTTTGGGCAGTTTCTTTCAAGAAAGTCTAGACAAATTTATGGATTATTAATTGACAATTAAATTCGAATTGGTTTAAAATTATTAACAAAATTCTTTATTTTGGATTGAGCCTCGGGGAGCTGTCCAATTTAAAGTTAGTTGTTGTAATTTAATTTTCTATTTTGAATAAAATTGTCATGTTTAATTTGGTTACGCCTCGGGGAGCGGACCAAATTAGATTTACAACAAATTCCTTTTTTTTGGATATCTGAGCCTCGGGGAGCCACCCAAAGAAAATAATTTGTTGAAATTAATAAATCCATAAATAAAATATGTAATCAAATATTGGAAATTTTAAGGTGATTCTCAAATGATAATTTCCTTATTTGATTTAAGAGATGATGCTCTTACATATTGTTGTCTCCAAAATTAATTAGGAAAATGGTTTCCTATAGAGTTTTCTTAAATAAGATTTTCATGAAAGTAATATGTGGTTGAATTAAGGGAATCTGTCTCTTAATTTAATAAGATTTGATTTAGAGAAATCAAAGTCTTATACATATTATTTCCGAAATTGATTATGACAATTTAGGAAATTGTTTCCCAAAACAATTCCTTGAATAAAGTATGAAATTAGAATTAGGAAATCCGGTTCCTAATTCAATTAATGAGACTTGATAAATTAAGTCACATACATACTTTATTAAGGAAATCGTTAGTACATGACATAATTATATGTCATGAATGTGCTTAGAAAAGAAAGGATGAGACCCAAAACCCCTTACAAAATATTAAGGCCAACACCTTCCATTAATATGGTTAGAACCGGAGTTTTGTTTCTCGTTTGGGTTGATGGACACATCCATGCCCGGCTTGAACCTCAACATGTTCAAACCATGGAATTAGTTTATGATTAATATAGTTGGAGTCAGAGGTCAATCCTTAGTTTTGGTTGTTGGACACATCCAAGCCTGACTAAACGGTTGAATGAACTCTAACCATATTAAAATTATTTCTTGATTAATGGGTCAGCCTTAAGCTTGGAGCATCGATTTGTTGTGCTACAGCCAAGGTCGATGTAATGAGAGGTGCAGTTGGGTGCTATGTATAATGTTGCATACTTGTTAATGAGTTAACAACCCAATGATTTATGCAAACATTCAATTAGTTGATAGAATAAAGTGATAGTTACATATATGTGATATGTAATCGGTATAATTACCTACCTTCATAGCCAAGAATAACTTGATGGCCACAGCCATGGTTGTTCTTATCTATGATTGGATATCGACCTATTTGGAGATGTTCCTACGATCTCCCGAATTGATAAAAAGGATTATTCATTTCGAAAAATAAATAGGATTTAATTAATGTATGTTGATGCATTCTTTATCATTCTTCTCACATAAGCTCAATTTGTATTTCTAGGATAATCACTCGATCATGTCTTCTCTGAATTTGCGTTCCATTTTGGACACCAATAAACTGACTGGGCCAAACTTCATGGACTGGCTTCGAAACCTGAGGATAGTCCTCAAGGCAGAGAAGCTTGTTTATGTCCTTGAAGATCAACTTCCCAACCGTCCTCCAGAAAATGCAACTCTAGACCAGTTAGCGGCCTATCAGAAACATGTGACCGATTCTGAACTTGCGAGTTGCATCATGCTAGCTGCTATGGTACCTGAGCTGCAAAAGCAGCATGAGCATATGGATGCTTATACCATCATCTTCCATCTTCATGAGTTATTTGACGAGCAGGCGAGATCCGAGAGGTTCGAGGTATCCAGACTCCTCTTAACCTCTAAAATGCAGGAAGGCACTTCTGTCTCACAGTTTGTGTTGAAGATGTTGGGGTACATTGAGCGACTGAGCACACTCGGTTTTGCAATGGATCATGAATTAAGTATTGACTTAATTCTGCATTGTTTGCCCAAAAGTTATTCACAATTTGTGATGAACTATCGGATGAACAAGCTGGAGACTACCATTCCTGAGTTGCTCAACCTGCTGAAGACTGTAGAGCCTTCTGTGAAGCAGGATCAAAAGACGGTACTGTTAGTTGGTTCCTCAAAGAAAGGTTCTAAGAGGAAGGCCAAAGAACTGAATAAGGGAAAGAAGAAAAAGGCCAAAAAGACTGAAAAGACACCAAAAGACACTTGCCATCACTGTGGCAAGGAGGGTCACTGGCGAAGAAATTGCAAGGTTTATTATGAGTCCTTGAAGAAGAAGGCATCCGATGCCCCATCCTCTTCAGGTATCTTCGTTATTGAATGTCACTCTATTTCCTCAACCACCTGGGTACTAGATACTGGGTGTAGCTCACATATATGTAATGACATACAGGGGCTATGGAATATAAGAAGACTCGTCAAGGGAGAAGCGAATTTGCGAGTTGGAAATGGAGCAAAGATTGCTGTTGTTGCCATCAGAACATATTTGCTAAAGCTCCCCACTGGAGGTGTCTTAGAATTGGATAATTGTTATTTTGTTCCTTCGTTAATAAAGAACATTGTATCTATTTCATGTTTGAATGAAAAGGGTTATCATTTAACTTTTAGTAACAATTGTTGTTACATAACTTTAAATGGTGTTCTTTATGGGACCGGAACTTTGTGCAATGGTATCTACACGTTAGATTTATCCGGTGACGTTTTTGTTGGATCGATAGAGTCGATAGAGGGGGGGGTGAATATCGACAAAACTTTTCGAATTTATGGAGAGAGTAATTTGCACAGCGGAAATAAACACAACACGCGAACACAGTATTTTTTACTTGGTTCGGAGCCTAGGTCGACTCCTACTCCAAGGCCCACGATCGTTGATCGTTTACTTTGGGCAATTCTATATGAACGCAAAATCAGTTTACAGAAAGAGATTTACAAGTACAGCACTATAAACTTTTAATAAAAAAGAATTCTTCTGTTACCCACGTCCGGTTGTAGGTTGACTTTCCGGAGCAGCAGGACGTCGTCGCTCGAGTTGGGCAGTTTCTGGAACAAGGTGTGAGCACAGAAGAGCATAGAAGCTTTGGTACGAAGTTGATGTGAAGCTTGGGGTCGAGGGGTGCTATTTATAGCACCTAGGGCGCCCTGGACGTCCGGGGCGCCCTGCCACGTGTCAGGCGATCCGCAGATTGCTCGGTCAACTTCTATCCCGCTCGAACAGGGATTAAGTTTGACCACGGGGGCGCCTTGGTCGTAGAGGGCGCCTTGGCTGACTTCTTCCACGCAGAAATCTCGTCTGTGGATAAAGCTGGAGCTTCGCAGTCTTGGGCTAGAGGCGCCTTGGCTGCTGAGGGCGCCTTCGCTGACGAGGGCGCCTTCGCTGCTGAGGGCGCCTTGCCCAGTAAGCAGCTGAAGCCCTTTTTGCTTCGCTTGGTTTTGGTTCACCTTGAGGGCGCCCTGGACACTCAGGGCGCCTTACTCAGCTGCTGCCTCACTCCTTTGAGGCTCTCTGAGTTGCAGACACACGTTCCTTCGATCCTGCATCCAGGGTTAGTCCAAAACACAATAACACAATTAATTATTTATTTTAAACAGCCTTAGCTGTCTTGGTTCTGACTTTGGTCTCCAAAATGGAGTCCTAGGTCGAACCGACGCCTACTGTTCCCTCGACGGGGAATGCGTCCTCACCTACTCCTCTCGGGAGAATATACCTGATGCCAACCGCTCCTTTGGTTGGACTTTTGCCTGACAGTCCTTTGTCAGGGCTTGGATGCCGAGCTGTCCTTCGCCCGGTGCCTAGCAGTCCTTCGCTAGGTCTTTTGACTCTGGCATTCCTTCGCCAGTGCCTAGCAGTCCTTTGCTAGGGCTTTTTGCCCTGGCATTCCTTCGCCAGTGCCTAGCAGTCCTTTGCTAGGGCTTTTTGCCCTGGCATTCCTTCGCTAGTGCCTAGCAGTCCTTCGATAGGGCTTTCACTGCACACTAGATTAACTTGTTAGAAAACAAGAAGGACTTAACTTTTGACCTATGTTGCCATTATCAAAACACAGGTTTGACTTGGGTGCATTCTGCACCAACAATCTCCCCCTTTTTGATTTATGGCAATCCTAGTTCAAAAAGTTAAGTTTAAGCAAGATATGAAAAAGTTTTAACTTTTGTTCCCTCCCCCTGGAAGGAATCTCTCCTATGTTTTTCAAAAATTCGTGGGGTTAAAAACTTTACTTGTGCTTAAGTTTTAGGTACTTAGAAGTAACTTAAAAATACATAGTAGAGTTTTTAAAGCATAATTTGAGTTTAAAGTCTTAAGTTTTACAGTACTCAAAATGTTAGCTTAAATACTCGGTAGGATATAACAAGCTTAAGTACTTAGTAGGTTTTGAGACACTTTAGTACTTAACAATTTTGAAAAACTTTAGCTTTAGGGAAAAAAATAATTTTGACAAGCTTAAGTAGAAACCTTTTGAAAGACTAGAGTACTTTGCAAAATTTGAAAGCTTGAAGCAAAAATTTTGAAGCTAGAGTACTTTGCAAAATTTGAAAGCTTGAAACAAAGAATTTTGATGCTAGAGTACTTAGCAAAATTTTGAAAGCTTTAAGTAAAGAATTTTGAGGCTAGAGTACTTAGCAAAATTTTGAAAGCTTTAAGTAAAGAAATTTGAAGCTAGAGTACTTAGCAAAATTTTGAAAGTATTAAGTAAAGAATTTTGAAACTTTTTGAATAAAGGAAAATTTTAGAAAAAAATAATTTTTCTCTTTCCTATCTCTATCTCCCCCTTTGCCATATATCAAAACAGATAAATATAGCATGAATTAAAATAAATAATAATTTGTTGTACTGAACCAGTTTGATTTACACTAGATCAATCAATTTTTGTCTGTAGGGACCTGTCTAACCCAATTAACTACTTACTAACTGTTATATACAGTAGTTTTTGCTAGGGTTAGTCAAGTTAAGTGTTTCTATTCAAGTTAGATTTTTTAAGCTTGACACTTAACTTGATTGCTGTATAAGTTGTATTTAGTGCCCCAATTACTGCAGATGCACTGACTTAAAGCATCTTGAATTAAGGCAAAGACCTAAGCATCTCAACCCTTTCTAGGTTATCAATCATAAGTACCCTTAGGTGCTTGTGAGATGCTGGCTTCTAAGTCTATAGGTGCATGCAGTTCTAGGGTTAGGGCCTAGCCTAAGTCCATTTTCGAAAAATCCCTAGTTTTGAAAGGGGGTAGTTTTTAAATAAAACTAAGTCGAAAGTGAAAAAAAACTGATTTTAAAATTAAGTAAAGCAATTTTTCAAATTCTATTTTTAGAAACAATTTTAAAAAAATAGAGCAAAAAAATTGAGTTTCTCTATTCTACAGAGCACAATCCTAACTAATTGACAAGAAACCAATAATCATGAACTAGTCATCATAAAATAAAAGCAGGTACTCTAGTTTCAACATAGTCAACAGTCAAGCACAAGTCAACCCTACTGAGTAGGGGTAGTCAAATAGGTACAATGCTAAGTGAATCTAAGATGAAGGACCGGGGTGATCAGATGGACCCGGCTGCCACACATCGAATCGTGCCATCATCTGTAAGAATCGTGCATCAGCTACTTCTCTATCAGCTCGGCGAGCGTCCATCTGCTCTATGTGAGAGGCCTCGACCTCCTCTCGGAGACTCTGTATCTGTGTCTCCATACGGGTCACTCTCTCGTAGAGTGTCGGTGGAGGGGGCTCGTCTATATGGGCTCGGGCTTCTGCTGCTACATCTACGACGTCGTACTCTACTTCCTCGTCCGAATCGATCTGGGGAGCTGCTCTCCGACGTCTCCAGGACAGGACCCCGGTACCGGACACCTCTATACCTGCTAGGGCGAAGTTTCTATAGCTTATTTCATCGTAGTCGGTTAGATCGGCCATTTCTCCCTCGGTAATGTTCCTACCATGGTAATGTAATAGGGATGTGACAATGTGGCAGTAGGGTGTGCGTACCCGCCCTTGCGTGGTCACACTGGATGCGTGTAGGATAGTGTGAAACATATGAAGCCCTATATCAATATCTAGCTGGTGAATCAGGGCGTACAGGAGAAAGGTATGGAATGGTCGCATAGTGGTGACGTACCTGGTGGATAATGGCAGAATACATCGGACTAAGACCCTGTATAGGGCATAGTCCTGAACCTCTAAGTCGACTGACTGGAATCGTCTGGCCACTGGTTGCCTAAAGAAGTATGAGTGTAATGTATCTAAGGTGATGTGAGAATAGGGAGCATCAAAGGGAGGCTCCCTAGGAGGATAACAACAGAAGATGGACTGCGAGGGTCGTAGTCCTAGAAATCGGTTCAGTAATATTGGTGTGATGGTTAAGGGAATACCTTGAACCATGGTGGAGAACATGAGATTATCCTGTCTAATGATATTATTGTAAAAATTCTGCACATAAGGAAGTATTGATTGGGTGAGTGCAGAATACGAGATTGTCTAGTTGCTAGTGGTTTATAACGTTCATAGCTAGGGGACAGGATTGGGTGAAGAATAGCCTATTCAAGTAGCTCGTTTTGATAGGTTTATAGGTGGTACGAGCGAACTTGTTACACAATTCTAAATTGGGAAACCTAGGATCATGACTAGGTTGAGTACCGGGTTCTGCCTGATTAGGTCGACGTCTTCTAAGAGAAGGAATGTATACTTAAAGAGAGTGTGCATTTAATACAAAATTGAAAAGAAATTAACAAAAACAATAAATTATATCGGTTTGCTCGGGGAGGCATTGTTGAAGTTGAGGGCTTGAGAGCTTGAGAGGGTTTGCAAGATCTCTTGGAAGGTAGATAGTTGAGGAGAAGAAGTGTTTTGGGTGTGAAGAGAAGAAGGGGAAGGGAGCCCCTTTTTATAGGCAGTTTGGGCGCCCTTCCCCGGGAGGGCGCCTTGACTGGTGAGGGCGCCTTGACCAGGTCTGCAGTTACCTTTCGGCAGCTTTCTGCCGTGAAAGGACTGTGGGAGGGCGCCTTGACTGAGGAGGGCGCCTCCACCCAGAGCTGCAGCTGCCTTTTGGCAGCTTTTGACCAACAAAGGGGTATCCCAAGGCGCCCTGAAGCTCCAGGGCGCCCTGGTCAGCGTGCAGTGGCAGAGGTACTTTTTGACCAGCCTTGGGGCGCCCACACGGATTTGGGCGCCCTAAGGACTAGCTTTGAACTCTAAGGGAGTGCATTTGACCAGACTTGACCTGATTTGACCGTGGTTTGACTTATGTTGACCATGGTTTGACTATGTTGACCGTGGTTTGACTATGTTGACCATGGTTTGAAATATAGAATTTTACTGCAACACAGGTATTTAAAGGAGTCATAATTTAGTCTTAATTTTACTGTCTCACCCGAATCTAGGGTTTTCAATCACGTTAACCTTATAGGTTTTGTGAGACAGGTTTTGATAGTTTTGAAAATTTTGAAAATTTTGATTAATTTTGAAGGATAATTAAATTTTGAAAACTTAATTAATTAATTTTGAAATTTTTGAAGAGATGTTTAAATCTATACTTAGCTGAAATTTTGTGTTAGATTCGAATTTGACAAAAATTAATTTGAATTTGAATTTCAAAAAATTGGCTTCCAGGTCTTGGCGAGGCACTAGGCCTTCTTTGGCCGAAGCCTTATGGGATCATCCCCCTTTCCTTGACAAAGCCTTTTAATGAAATTTCATTTTCAAAATTATTTTTTAAAAAATTTCTGGTCTAACTAGTTTGGGTTTTGGATCGGTAGCTTCGGCTGGTTTCACCAGTCTAAAGAGACCAAGTAAACTTGATCTTATTAGAATTGGTTTCCCCAACGTACTATCATCTCACCTCCACCCAATACTATGTTGTCAAATTTCAGCTATGTTGTTTAGTCCTTAAGCTAGCCTAAGTCTAAGCATGGTATATTGCAGAAAATAAATAATCAATCAATCAAGCAATTAAATCAAGAATAACATGTTTATCTAATAATAAAAATAGTTTTCAGTTTGGCTCCCCCTGGACTAAAGCCACGGTGATGGTTGGGCAAGATGTGAATCTTGTCCTTGGGGATCCAATACTGATTTGATCCAGTAGGTTGGTTCAGGCACAGTTTAGGTACCCATGCCTGAATTTTTCCTTTGGACTGATTCAGTACAGTCAAATATGATCTTTGTCGGGATTTGGTTCGGTAGCCAAGTCCGGATCGATTTAGAACTGATTTCTGTTTTCCAAGGATCATGTCAAGACCCTTGGAACCAGATGTAAATCATTCTAAAGCTGTTCTAAAATCCTTAACCTGAGTTTTCAGGGAGGAGTTCTCCTTTTCAAGTTTTTCAACTTGAGTAGGAGTTCCTTCCTGAATCTTCTCGGTTAAGGGTTTAGAGTCAGCTCCCTCTTTCAGGAGTTTTACTTCCTGTCGGAGGGTTTCGACCCGGAGTTTGGCTTTTGCCAAATCTCGAGAAAGAAAAGAAATCAATTCAGTTAACTGTAATCTATTAAAACCAGTTACCTTAATTTCTCCGTCTTCTGTGAAGGTCAGCTCGTCGTCCTCTTGTTCTGATTCTGATTCTGTCTCGACTTTATCTGAGGCGGTTAGAGCTAGGAGGTTGGACTGGGGTGCCTCTTCTTCTTCTTCTGAGGAAGACTCGTCCCAGGTTGCTTGCAGTGCCTTCTTTCTTCTCGGCTTTTTAGTCTCCTTTAGGTTAGGGCACTCTGACTTGTAGTGGCCCTTTTCTTGCACTCGTAGCAGGTCACATTGGGCTTGTTTGCTAGTTCAGTTGGTTCGTCCTTTCTTCGGCCGATTTTTCGTTTGTTGGTTCGGTTCTTCAGCTCCTTGTAGTAGCTTCGAGCGAGCCGGACCAGCTTAGTTTGATCTCTATCTTCTTCTTCTGAATCTGAGTCTGAGTTAGATTCAGGTTTCAGGTTCAGGCTTCTTCTTCGTTGTTCTTCCAGTCTTGCCTGCAAGAAAAGCAATACCTTTCTCAACCATATTGGTGTTAGTTTGTTCGTGCAGTTCTAGTTCAGAAAATAATTCGTCTAATTTTATTTTAGAAAGATCCCTAGAGACCTTGTATGCATCTACCATAGATGCCCACAAGGTGTTTCTAGGGAAGGCGTTTAGAGCATACCTTATTAGGTCACGGTTTTCAACCTTGTGACCTATTGTGTGAAGACCGTTCATTACCTCTTGGATTCGTGCGTGGAGCTGGGCTGCTGTTTCGTTGTCGGCCATCTTGATAGTGTAGAGTTTGTTTAGTAGCAGATCCCGCTTGCTGATCCGAGTATCTGAAGTCCCTTCGTGCAGCTCGATCAGTTTTGTCCATAGCTCCTTTGCACTATTGAAGGGGCCCACGCGGTTCAGCTCTTCCTTTGTCAGCCCGCATTGTAGGGTTTGTGTCGCTTTTGCGTCGGCTTCTATCTTGCGTTTAAGGGAGTTGTCCCATTCGGAGTAGCTTTGTTGTCCTTCAGCGTTTCGGAGTANCTGAAGCCCTTTTTGCTTCGCTTGGTTTTGGTTCACCTTGAGGGCGCCCTGGACACTCAGGGCGCCTTACTCAGCTGCTGCCTCACTCCTTTGAGGCTCTCTGAGTTGCAGACACACGTTCCTTCGTCCTGCATCCAGGGTTAGTCCAAAACACAATAACACAATTAATTATTTATTTTATACAGCCTTAGCTGTCTTGGTTCTGACTTTGGTCTCCAAAATGGAGTCCTAGGTCGAACCGACGCCTACTGTTCCCTCGACGGGGAACGCGTCCTCACCTACTCCTCTCGGGAGAATTTACCTGATGCCAACCGCTCCTTTGGTTGGACTTTTGCCTGAGTCCTTTGTCAGGGCTTGGATGCCGAGCTGTCCTTCGCCCGGTGCCTAGCAGTCCTTCGCTAGGTCTTTTGACTCTGGCATTCCTTCGCCAGTGCCTAGCAGTCCTTGCTAGGGCTTTTTGCCCTGGCATTCCTTCGCCAGTGCCTAGCAGTCCTTTGCTAGGGCTTTTTGCCCTGGCATTCCTTCGCCAGTGCCTAGCAGTCCTTCGCTAGGGCTTTCACTGCACTAGATTAACTTGTTAGAAAACAAGAAAGACTTAACTTTTGACCTATGTTGCCATTATCAAAACACAGGTTTGACTTAGGTGCATTCTGCACCAACAATCTCCCCCTTTTTGATTTATGGCAACCCTAGTTCAAAAAGTTAAGTTTAAGCAATACATGAAAAAAAGTTTTAACTTTTGTTCCCTCCCCCTGGAAGGAATCTCCCCTATGTTTTTCAAAAATTCGTGGGGTTTAAAAACTTTACTTGTGCTTAAGTTTTAGGTACTTAGAAGTAACTTAAAAATACATAGTAGAGTTTTTAAAGCATAATTTGAGTTTAAAGTCTTAAGTTTTACAGTACTCAAAATGTTAGCTTAAATACTCGGTAGGATATAACAAGCTTAAGTACTTAGTAGGTTTTGAGACACTTTAGTACTTAACAATTTTGAAAAACTTTAGCTTTAGAGTAAAAATAATTTTGACAAGCTTAAGTAGAAACCTTTTGAAAGGCTAGAGTACTTTGCAAAATTTGAAGCAAAAATTTTGAAGCTAGAGCACTTTGCAAAATTTGTAGGCTTGAAACAAAAATTTTGAAGCTAGAGTACTTTGCAAAATTTTGAAAGCTTTAAGTAAAGAATTTTGAGGCTAGAGTACTTAGCAAAATTTTGAAAGCTTTAAGTAAAGAAATTTGAAGCTAGAGTACTTAGCAAAATTTTGAAAGTATTAAGTAAAGAATTTTGAAACTTTTTGATAAAGGAAAAATTTAGAAAAAAAATAATTTTCTCTTTCCTATCTCTATCTCCCCCTTTGCCATATATCAAACAGATAAATATAGCATGAATTAAAATAAATAATAATTTGTGTACTGAACCAGTTGATTTACACTAATCAATCAATTTTTGTCTGTAGGGACCTGTCTAACCCAATTACTACTTACTAACTGTTATATACAGTAGTTTTTGCTAGGGTTAGTCAAGTTAAGTGTTTCTATTCAAGTTAGATTTTTAAGCTTGACACTTAACTTGATTGCTGTATAAGTTGTATTTAGTGCCCCAATTACTGCAGATGCACTGACTTAAAGCATCTTGAATTAAGGCAAAGACCTAAGCATCTCAACCCTTTCTAGGTTATCAATCATAAGTACCCTAAGGTGCTTGTGAGATGCTGGCTTCTAAGTCTATAGGTGCATGCAGTTCTAGGGTTAGGGCCTAGCCTAAGTCCATTTTCGAAAAATCCCTAGTTTTGAAAGGGGGTAGTTTTTAAATAAAACTAAGTCGAAAGTGAAAAAAAACTGATTTTAAAATTAAGTAAAGCAATTTTTCAAATTCTATTTTTAGAAACAATTTTAAAAAAATAGAGCAAAAAAAATTGAGTTTCTCTATTCTACAGAGCACAATCCTAACTAATTGACAAGAAACCAATAATCATAAACTAGTCATCATAAAATAAAAGCAGGTACTCTAGTTTCAACATAGTCAACAGTCAAGCACAAGTCAACCCTACTGAGTAGGGGTAGTCAAATAGGTACAATGCTAAGTGAATCTAAGATGAAGGACCGGGGTGATCAGATGGACCCGGCTGCCACACATCGAATCGTGCCATCATCTGTAAGAATCGTGCATCAGCTACTTCTCTATCAGCTCGGCGAGCGTCCATCTGCTCTATGTGAGAGGCCTCGACCTCCTCTCGGAGACTCTGTATCTGTGTCTCCATACGGGTCACTCTCTCGTAGAGTGTCGGTGGAGGGGGCTCGTCTATATGGGCTCGGGCTTCTGCTGCTACATCTACGACGTCGTACTCTACTTCCTCGTCCGAATCGATCTGGGAGCTGCTCTCCGACGTCTCCAGGACAGGACCCCGGTACCGGACACCTCTATACCTGCTAGGGCGAAGTTTCTATAGCTTATTTCATCGTAGTCGGTTAGATCGGCCATTTCTCCCCTCGGTAATGTTCCTACCATGGTAATGTAATAGGGATGTGACAATGTGGCAGTAGGGTGTGCGTACCCGCCTTGCGTGGTCACACTGGATGCGTGTAGGATAGTGTGAAACATATGAAGCCCTATATCAATATCTAGCTGGTGAATCAGGGCGTACAGGAGAAAGGTATGGAATGGTCGCATAGTGGTGACGTACCTGGTGGATAATGGCAGAATACATCGGACTAAGACCCTGTATAGGGCATAGTCCTGAACCTCTAAGTCGACTGACTGGAATCGTCTGGCCACTGGTTGCCTAAAGAAGTATGAGTGTAATGTATCTAAGGTGATGTGAGAATAGGGAGCATCAAAGGGAGGCTCCCTAGGAGGATAACAACAGAAGATGGACTGCGAGGGTCGTAGTCCTAGAAATCGGTTCAGTAATATTGGTGTGATGGTTAAGGGAATACCTTGAACCATGGTGGAGAACATGAGATTATCCTGTCTAATGATATTATTGTAAAATTCTGCACATAAGGAAGTATTGATTGGGTGAGTGCAGAATACGAGATTGTCTAGTTGCTAGTGGTTTATAACGTTCATAGCTAGGGGACAGGATTGGGTGAAGAATAGCCTATTCAAGTAGCTCGTTTTGATAGGTTTATAGGTGGTACGAGCGAACTTGTTACACAATTCTAAATTGGGAAACCTAGGATCATGACTAGGTTGAGTACCGGGTTCTGCCTGATTAGGTCGACGTCTTCTAAGAGAAGGAATGTATACTTAAAGAGAGTGTGCATTTAATACAAAATTGAAAAGAAATTAACAAAAACAATAAATTATATCGGTTTGCTCGGGGAGGCATTGTTGAAGTTGAGGGCTTGAGAGCTTGAGAGGGTTGCAAGATCTCTTGGAAGGTAGATAGTTGAGGAGAAGAAGTGTTTTGGGTGTGAAGAGAAGAAGGGGAAGGGAGCCCCTTTTTATAGGCAGTTTGGGCGCCCTTCCCCGGGAGGGCGCCTTGACTGGTGAGGGCGCCTTGACCAGGTCTGCAGTTACCTTTCGGCAGCTTTCTGCCGTGAAAGGACTGTGGGAGGGCGCCTTGACTGAGGAGGGCGCCTCCACCCAGAGCTGCAGCTGCCTTTTGGCAGCTTTTGACCAACAAAGGGGTATCCCAAGGCGCCCTGAAGCTCCAGGGCGCCCTGGTCAGCGTGCAGTGGCAGAGGTACTTTTTGACCAGCCTTGGGGCGCCCACACGGATTTGGGCGCCCTAAGGACTAGCTTTGAACTCTAAGGGAGTGCATTTGACCAGACTTGACCTGATTTGACCGTGGTTTGACTTATGTTGACCATGGTTTGACTATGTTGACCGTGGTTTGACTATGTTGACCATGGTTTGAAATATAGAATTTTACTGCAACACAGGTATTTAAAGGAGTCATAATTTAGTCTTAATTTTACTGTCTCACCCGAATCTAGGGTTTTCAATCACGTTAACCTTATAGGTTTTGTGAGACAGGTTTTGATAGTTTTGAAAATTTTGAAAATTTTGATTAATTTTGAAGGATAATTAAATTTTGAAAACTTAATTAATTAATTTTGAAATTTTTGAAGAGATGTTTAAATCTATACTTAGCTGAAATTTTGTGTTAGATTCGAATTTGACAAAAATTAATTTGAATTTGAATTTCAAAAATTGGCTTCCAGGTCTTGGCGAGGCACTAGGCCTTCTTTGGCCGAAGCCTTATGGGATCATCCACCCTTTCCTTGACAAAGCCTTTTAATGAAATTTCATTTTCAAAATTATTTTTTAAAAAATTTCTGGTCTAACTAGTTTGGGTTTTGGATCGGTAGCTTCGGCTGGTTTCACCAGTCTAAAGAGACCAAGTAAACTTGATCTTATTAGAATTGGTTTCCCCAACGTACTATCATCTCACCTCCACCCAATACTATGTTGTCAAATTTCAGCTATGTTTGTTTAGTCCTTAAGCTAGCCTAAGTCTAAGCATGGTATATTGCAGAAAATAAATAATCAATCAATCAAGCAATTAAATCAAGAATAACATGTTTATCTAATAATAAAAATAGTTTTCAGTTTGGCTCCCCCTGGACTAAAGCCACGGTGATGGTTGGGCAAGATGTGAATCTTGTCCTTGGGGATCCAATACTGATTTGATCCAGTAGGTTGGTTCAGGCACAGTTTAGGTACCCATGCCTGAATTTTTCCTTTGGACTGATTCAGTACAGTCAAATATGATCTTTGTCGGGATTTGGTTCGGTAGCCAAGTCCGGATCGATTTAGAACTGATTTCTGTTTTCCAAGGATCATGTCAAGACCCTTGGAACCAGATGTAAATCATTCTAAAGCTGTTCTAAAATCCTTAACCTGAGTTTTCAGGGAGGAGTTCTCCTTTTCAAGTTTTTCAACTTGAGTAGGAGTTCCTTCCTGAATCTTCTCGGTTAAGGGTTTAGAGTCAGCTCCCTCTTTCAGGAGTTTTACTTCCTGTCGGAGGGTTTCGACCCGGAGTTTGGCTTTTGCCAAATCTCGAGAAAGAAAAGAAATCAATTCAGTTAACTGTAATCTATTAAAACCAGTTACCTTAATTTCTCCGTCTTCTGTGAAGGTCAGCTCGTCGTCCTCTTGTTCTGATTCTGATTCTGTCTCGACTTTATCTGAGGCGGTTAGAGCTAGGAGGTTGGACTGGGGTGCCTCTTCTTCTTCTTCTGAGGAAGACTCGTCCCAGGTTGCTTGCAGTGCCTTCTTTCTTCTCGGCTTTTTAGTCTCCTTTAGGTTAGGGCACTCTGACTTGTAGTGGCCCTTTTTCTTGCACTCGTAGCAGGTCACATTGGGCTTGTTTGCTAGTTCAGTTGGTTCGTCCTTTCTTCGGCCGATTTTTCGTTTGTTGGTTCGGTTCTTCAGCTCCTTGTAGTAGCTTCGAGCGAGCCGGACCAGCTTAGTTTGATCTCTATCTTCTTCTTCTGAATCTGAGTCTGAGTTAGATTCAGTTTCAGGTTCAGGCTTCTTCTTCGTTGTTCTTCCAGTCTTGCCTGCAAGAAAAGCAATACCTTTCTCAACCATATTGGTGTTAGTTTGTTCGTGCAGTTCTAGTTCAGAAAATAATTCGTCTAATTTTATTTTAGAAAGATCCCTAGAGACCTTGTATGCATCTACCATAGATGCCCACAAGGTGTTTCTAGGGAAGGCGTTTAGAGCATACATTATTAGGTCACGGTTTTCAACCTTGTGACCTATTGTGTGAAGACCGTTCATTACCTCTTGGATTCGTGCGTGGAGCTGGGCTGCTGTTTCGTTGTCGGCCATCTTGATAGTGTAGAGTTTGTTTAGTAGCAGATCCCGCTTGCTGATCCGAGTATCTGAAGTCCCTTGGTGCAGCTCGATCAGTTTTGTCCATAGCTCCTTTGCACTATTGAAGGGGCCCACGCGGTTCAGCTCTTCCTTTGTCAGCCCGCATTGTAGGGTTTGTGTCGCTTTTGCGTCAGTTTCTATCTTGCGTTTAAAGGAGTTGTCCCATTCGGAGTAGCTTTGTGGTTGTCCTTCAGCGTTTCGGGGGATCTCCAGACCGGACTGGATGATGATCCACATATCCACCTGAGTTTTCAGGTGGACCTCCATACGACTTTTCAAGTAAGAAAAGTCTTCTCCACTGAAAAGTGGAGGTCTGGCGGTGCTGAATCCCTCTTGCATGGCCATTGGATCTATAACAAAAAAACTAACAGAAGAACAAATTTTCCAAGACTAGGTCTTGGATTAGTAGTGCTGGATTAGGAAATAAAATATCGAGGGGTGTTGCACCAACCTCGATTAACGAAAAAAAATTGAACAAAAAAAAATATTTAAAAAAAAATTCGAAAATCCGTAAAGAAATTTTCAAACTGGTGGTTGCACCAAGTTTGAATAACCCCGCTCTGATACCACTTGTTGGATCGATAGAGTCGATAGAGGGGGGGTGAATATCGACAAAACTTTTCGAATTTATGGAGAGAGTAATTTGCACAGCGGAAATAAACACAACACGCGAACACAGTATTTTTTACTTGGTTCGGAGCCTAGGTCGACTCCTACTCCAAGGCCCACGATCGTTGATCATTTACTTTGGGCAATTCTATATGAACGCAAAATCAGTTTACAGAAAGAGATTTACAAGTACAGCACTATAAACTTTTAATAAAAAGAATTCTTCTGTTACCGACGTCCGGTTGTAGGTTGACTTTCCGGAGCAGCAGGACGTCGTCGCTCGAGTTGGGCAGTTTCTGGAACAAGGTGTGAGCACAGAAGAGCGTAGAAGCTTTGGTACGAAGTTGATGTGAAGCTTGGGGTCGAGGGGTGCTATTTATAGCACCTAGGGCGCCCTGGACGTCGGGGGCGCCCTGCCACGTGTCAGGCGATCCGCAGATTGCTCGGTCAACTTCTATCCCGCTCGAACAGGGATTAAGTTTGACCACGGGGGCGCCTTGGTCGTAGAGGGTGCCTTGGCTGACTTCTTCTGCGCAGAAATCTCGTCTGTGGATAAGGCTGGAGCTTCGCAGTCTTGGGCTGGAGGCGCCTTGGCTGCTGAGGGCGCCTTCGCTGACGAGGGCGCCTTCGCTGCTGAGGGTGCCTTGCCCAGTAAGCAGCTGAAGCCCTTTTTGCTTCGCTTGGTTTTGGTTCACCTTGAGGGCGCCCTGGACACTCAGGGCGCCTTACTCAGCTGCTGCCTCACTCCTTCGAGGCTCTCTGAGTTGTAGACACACGTTCCTTCGGTCCTGCATCCAGGGTTAGTCCAAAACACAATAACACAATTAATTATTTATTTTATACAGCCTTAGCTGTCTTGGTTCTGACTTTGGTCTCAAAAATGGAGTCCTAGGTTGAACCGACGCCTACTGTTCCCTCGACGGGGAACGCGTCCTCACCTACTCCTCTCGTGAGAATTTACCTGATGCCAACCGCTCCTTTGGTTGGACTTTTGCCTGACGGTCCTTTGTCAGGGCTTGGATGCCGAGCTGTCCTTCGCCCGGTGCCTAGCAGTCCTTCGCTAGGTCTTTTGACTCTGGCATTCCTTCGCCAGTGCCTAGCAGTCCTTTGCTAGGGCTTTTTGCCCTGGCATTCCTTCGCCAGTGCCTAGCAGTCCTTTGCTAGGGCTTTTTGCCCTGGCATTCCTTCGCCAGTGCCTAGCAGTCCTTCGCTAGGGCTTTCACTGCACACTAGATTAACTTGTTAGAAAACAAGAAGGACTTAACTTTTGACCTATGTTGCCATTATCAAAACACATGTTTGACTTAGGTGCATTCTGCACCAACAGTTTTCAATATCGAAGTTAGCAACAAACGTGCTCGAATAGATAATCGAATAGACTCCTATACGTAGCATTGTCGTCTTGGCCATGTAAGTAAGAAACGCATGACCAAATTACACCGATGTGGAATTCTGGAATCATTTGAATCCGGTTCATTTGATACATGCGAATCATGCTTAAAAGGCAAGATGACCAAATTACCCTTTTCCGGAAAAGGTAATCCAGTGGGAGAATTGCTTGGTCTAATACATACTGATGTAAGTGGACCAATGTCAACTCTTGCACAAGGAGGCTATAGCTACTTCATTACCTTTATCGATGATCACTCACGATTCGGGTATGTGTTCTTGATGAAACACAAATCTGAAGCTTTTGAGAAATTCAAAGAGTTCAGAAATGAAGTAGAGAAATAGCTTGGCAAAAGTATTAAGATACTTCGATCCGATCAGGGTGGTGAATACTTAAGTCAAGAGTTTCAAGATTATCTTAGGGACAATGGGATATTGTCTCAATGGACTCCGCCATATACACCACAGTATAATGGTGTATCTGAGAGGCGTAACCGAACCTTGATGGACATGGTTAGATCCATGATGAATCATGCAACTCTTCCAAAATCCTTTTGGGGCTATGCACTTAAGACAGCTGTTTACTTGCTAAACAGAGTCCCGACCAAGGTAGTCTCTACTACTCTATATGAGACGTGGAATAGTAAGAAACCTCACTTAACTCACCTTAAGATATGGGGTTGTCCTGCTTATGTGAAGCGGACTGTATCAGACAAATTGGATGCTAAGTCTGATAAATGTCAATTTATTGGATACCCTAAGGAAATGAAGGGTTACCAATTCTATCATCCCTTGGAACAAAAGGTGTTTGTTTCAAGGCATGCTGTATTTCTGGAAAAGGAATTTCTTTTACAAGAAAACAGTGGGAGTGGCATTGGACTTGATGAAGTTCAAGAAACTCCAATAGACATTACAGAGACACCTAGTCTAGACCCACAACCAATAACTCATAATGATGAGCTATCAGTTGAACCTAAAACAACACCACCTCTTCGTAGGTCTGATAGGACACGTAATATTCCAGAGAGATACGGATTTCTCATAAGTGAATCGAACGACTTGTTACTCATAAGCGATGACGAACCTATCAGTTATGAAGATGTTTTGAAAAGTTCAGAAAGGGACAAATGGCTTGAAGCCATGAAGTCGGAAATGGATTCCATGTACGAAAATCAAGTATGGGACTTGGTTAACCCACCTGAAGGGATTAAACCCATAGGGTTCAAGTGGGTTTTCAAGAAGAAAACCGACATGGAAGGTAATGTTGTTACCTTTAAGGCTAGATTAGTGGCAAAAGGATATCGTCAAAAACAAGGAATTGATTATGACGAAACCTATTCGCCAGTAGCTATGCTTAAATCCATTCGGATGCTCCTGGCCATAGCAGCTCATTATGATTATGAGATATGACAAATGGATGTGAAAACAGCTTTCCTTAATGGAAACCTGCTTGAGGATGTATACATGATACAACCTGAAGGTTTCACATCGGTTGATAAAACCAAAATATGCAAGCTTCGACGATCCATATATGGACTGAAGCAAGCATCCAGAAGCTGGAACATCCGTTTTGATGAGACAATCAAAGAGTTTGATTTCTCACAAAATCCTGACGAACCTTGTGTGTACAAGAAGGTTAGTGGGAGTGCAGTCGTATTCCTAGTACTATATGTCCATGACATATTGCTTATAGGAAATGATATATCAGTCTTACAGTCGGTTAAAATTTGGTTGTCCAAAACTTTCTCCATGAATGACCTGGGAGAAGCAACCTATATCCTTGGGATTAGAATCTATAGAGATAGATCAAAACGGTTGCTTGTGTTGGGAATGAGATGGCTATAGAGGGGGGGTGAATATAGGCAATCACAATTTCTTGAGCTTTTCAAAACTATTCTGCACTTTAGAGTTAGACAGCGGAAGCAAATGCAGAACAAAGAAACTAAGCAGAGAAAGAAACTCAAACCAAAGAAACGCTAAGACGGAGATGTACAAGGTTCGGGGATAACTTGCCCCTACTCCTTGGCGTGCCCGTGAGGTGGGCGATCCCTTGATCGTCGACAGATCAAGCCCCGGTGAACACCGGATATCAAGCGCCTCCTTCTCGGTGGAGTAACCTCTCCTCAAGCTGTCTCAGTAGATGAATACAAGATTAAGCACATGAGACACTCGAGAAGGGAAGCTCACAAAGCTCTCACAGGAATGCAACAAGATCGCTCAAGAACAAAGCAACAGAGAGCACGAACTCAGCCCAGCAAAACTTCCCCCAGTTTTCTGTCTTTTTCTTGTTCGCCGCTCCTCTGCCTCAGCTTCATCACTTAAGCTCTGCTCACCATCACAAGCTTCATCAGCATCCACTGAGCCAGCCTGAACCCACTGACCTCCCTGAGCACTCAGTCCACTGAAGACTTCCTCTCCAGCTGAGCCTCCGTCAGTCGCCAGCTGCGTCAGTTGCCCGTTGAAACCTGAGAATGAGAGAAACAGCCAAACCTGCTCAACGGAAAGCCTCCCATTGACCCTCCTTGAGTGTTTGAATCACCTGCTATCACCTGCACACTCCAACAGAGGCTTAGCAATGCATATCAAAACATATCAACAGTGAATCAGAGAATCGGCAGTGAAAACAGACGCGATCAGAGCTTCTGACAACGTATTTGAATTAAAGTTCTGTGCCTGATCGGTCACCAGACCGATCAGGGTGAAGCCTGATCGGTCACCAGACTGATCAGAATGGATCCTGATCGGTCACCCAGATCGATCAGGGCAGATGAACAGTTGTTTTTTTAATCAAATCATAAGTCTCTGATCGGTCACCGGACCGTTCTAGACCTGATTAGCAAGGGAACTCAACTCACTGTTCGCTCCCTGATCGGTCACCAGACCGATCAGGAGCTGTGCAGTGAGTGAAACACACACTCCCTGATCGGTCACCAGACCGATCAAACATCGCTGGATCGGTCAACAGACCGATCCACGAAGGAGCAACGTGCCAAACTCCCTGATCGGTCACCAGACCGATCCAAGGACTCAACCTAGCCCTCCAAGCTAGGATTTCATCCACCCTAGCCCTCCAAGCTAGGGACCTGACCCTCCAAGTCAGGATTTCATCCAACCTAGCTTCTCTCACTCGGACCTGGCTTCACTCACCAGGGTTTTTCACCTAACCCTCCAGTTGGGACTTTTCACCTAACCCTCCAAGTTAGGACTTTTCACCTAGCCCTCCAAGCTAGGACTTTTCACCCAACCTTCCAAGTTAGGACTTTTCCACACCTAGCCCTCCAAGCTAGGACCTGGCTTCACTCACCAGGATTTCTTCTAACCTGGCTTCACTCACCAGGACCCGGCTTCACTCACCGGGATTTCCACCACCTGGCTTCACTCACCAGGACCTGGCTTCACTCACCGGGATTTCCAACACCTGGCTTCACTCACCAGGACCCGGCTTCACTCACCGGGATTTCCAACACCTGGCTTCACTAACCAGGACCCGGCTTCACTCACCGGGATTTCCAACACCTGGCTTCACTCACCAGGACCCGGCTTCACTCACCGGGATTTCCAACACCTGGCTTCACTCACCAGGACCCGGCTTCACTCACCGGGATTTCCAATCACCTGGCTTTACTCACTAGGACCCGGCTTCACTCACCGGGATTTCCAATCACCTGGCTTCACTCACCAAGACCCGACTTCACTCACCGGGATTTCAACCTAGCTTCACAAGCTAGGACCTGGCTTCACTCACCAGGGTTTCATGCCCAGTCCCCGACCAGGACTTTAACCCAAATTCGCTCAACCAAACTTAAATCATTGTCAAACACCAAAACAACAACCGGGCCAGACTGCATCAACAATCTCCCCCTTTTTGTTGTTTGACAACCCGATTTAAGTTTAGGTATCAATCAATTGAAATCCATTCAATTCTCATAAGGGAATCATGATCCTCCCCCTATAATAACCATAAACTTAATCAGTCATTTTCTCCCCCTTTGTCAAACATCGAAAAGGGTATGGTTATTAAGTTTGAACATACCTCCCCCTCAAACATGGGTCTCTCCCCAAACCCAAAATAATCAAAGCATAATTTTGAATTGCACATGAATACATATACCAAATAATATCATGGTCAAGTATGTATATGATTCATATGACAATAATTATCGCAGTTCCATCAGACTGATGATCGATACAGAAAAATTTCTGATTTATCTATGAACGATCAATTTTCAGAAAAATTTCTGTAATTCTAATTCGTTCAAGATCGGACTGCAATAACACTTGGACTTCCATGTGAAGACATATACAGAAGTATATCATGGTCAAATACGTATATGCTTCATTGGACGAGTAAGGAATGCATCTGTATCTGACATATAATCCTGATCGGTCTCCGTGACCGATCAGGGTCGTCGATTACTTGATACAGAAGAATTTATGATTAGTCTGGGGAGCGATCAAATTTCAGAAAAATTCCTGAAACTCTGATACGTTCCTGAACAGACTGCATTAATCAATCTGCATTCCATAACAGGGGAGATGACTCTATTAATATTCGTCATTTCAGAAAAATTTCCGAAACACGACATTAAGAACAAGAGTCAAGACTCAACAAACCCTTTCTTATGAATTTGAACATTCCAACATAGGTTTGTATCAAATCACTATTAAGTACTAGGTTTGCATCACTTGAACAAATTTGTGCTCCCTTAGTACCAGGTTTGTACCAATGGAAGATCAAGTATATTTCAATTGTAATTCGATTGTATCAGATTTGTGTGTTGTATGATCATTAAACTGATACAATTCGACAAGAAGGTATTGGTTTGAGGAGGTTTTGGATCAATTTGGAACGGTCTGGGGGTTCCTTGATCAGAGTTGATCTGATCGGTCACCAGACCGATCAGAAGCACCCCTGATCGGTCGGTGGACCGATCAGGGATGAAACAGAATGGTTTTTCAGTTTCAGAAACAAAATTTCAGAAACTGTGAAATCAACTTTGTTTCAAATCTCAACCATTCCTAAACCCTAATTCAATTAATGTTAATCCATTTGGTCCTAAGGGTTCCCTTAATCAAGATATATGTCATGATCTGTGTCAAAGCATGATGAGTATGTTCTTAATCATGAACTTGAGTCCCAAAACCAGGTTTGTATGATCAGTTATGTTCTAAGCATGTTCTTGGCATGATCATGTGTGAATCAAAATATTCCAAGTATGATCAAATTTCATGATACACAAGGTATGATCAAATTTTCAAATCATGCTTATATAACACTAGTATCAAGGTATGATTAAGTTCCCAATTTTTTTTATCAAGTTCATTTACCATCATAAGCAACACTAAGTGTGAAGACCTTGAATACATGTCAATTCTTTTGATTCATTACAAGAAAACACTGAACCTAGACCTTAAGTTCATGTTCTTGTCTAATGATGTATTGTGAGATTTTCAGTGTCCATACTTGTTCTCTAGCATACATCCATATTCTACAACACTATTTGAGTTAAAACATGATGGTGTTCTCTAAGCATGAAATTGAGTATCAAAACATGTTTGTATCAAAGCATGATCATATCAAGAAACCTTAGTTTGATACAAAGAGGGCACTAAATCAAAGAACTTAAATAGTGAATGTTGAAACACATGTTCTTTGTTTGGTGATGTCTTGTGAGAATTTTGATAGTGATCATCACAAACTATGTGTTCTTCATGTTGTCCTAATACTTTCATGTTGTGAGACACATACAAGAAAATCATGACATACTTGATCATGGAAGAACTTAAACACTAAAGTAGATTATACCATGACTAAGTACTTTAACACATGACAATCATAAAAATCACTAGCCAAGAGATTATATTGTCATAAGATCTAAAACAATGGAGCTTAAAACATTTAATTCGAATTTTCCATAACCATCCATGTGAATGACAATTTTCCTTTGGTCATGAGTTTGGAGCACCAAATATCAACCTCCCATGTTGATAGATGCTCCCCCTCAAACAAAGCTATACAATTCTAAATATGGAGGTTTTAGGTACCCAAATTTTGGGACCTAATGAATCTACACTGAATGACTTTGGCACCCATGCCTTAGTCATTTTCTTTCTAACCTTTTGAACCCTAGAATTATTTTGTGCTCTAGATTGGGTTATTGACATTAAGGATACAAAGGTCGGTTCCTTAGGTCGGTAACCCATACCGGCCTTGTTGTAAACCGCCCTTTGGGAATTCAAGATCATGTCTAAGGTTTTTGAGCCAATTGAAAACTTTTCAAGAATATTCTTGAGGTTTTCAATTTTGCTCCTCAAGTCCTTATTGTCATTCTCAAGGGTCTTAACATGTGAGTCATCAATTACCTCATCCTTAGAGGTTTTCAATTCCTTTACTTCTAATCTTAATGATTTAACTTTTGCCTTGGATTTCTTAAGCAACTTAGTTAGGCATGCGATAGCTCTATAGCACTTATCTAACTCGGGAGAAATTACCTCTTCATCATCCGAAGATGATGAAGGCGCGGTTGAGGAGTCACTTGATTCATCACTCTCCTCCTTTGACTCTTCTAGTGCCACTAGAGCCACGTGACAGTGGATGTTCTTCTCCTCCTTCTTCTTATTGTCACCTGCCACTAAAGCAATCCCTTTCTCTTTGGGACTTTGGTTAGAGATCTCATGTAATTCCATCTCACAAAATAAATCCTCTAACTTAACAAAAGATAAGTCCTTGGAAACCTTGTAAACATCCACCATGGATGACTACAAGGCATTCCTAGGAAATGCTTTTAGAATGTACCTCACTAAGTCTCGGTTTTCCACCTTTTCATTGATGGAATGCAAGCCATTGATGATTTCTTTGAACCGACAATGAAGCATACTTACAGTTTCGTTTTCTCCCATTGTCAAGTTCTGGAGTTGGCTGTGAAGGAGATCCTTCTTGGCTGTCCGGGTGTCTTGAGTTCCTTCATGGAGCTCAATAATCTTATTCCATAGATCTTTAGCACTTGTAAAAGGACCCACCTTGATCAACTCCTCCTTCGTCATCCCACATTGCAAGGTGACAATAGCTTTGGCATTGGCTTCCCCCTTCCGGATTTGCTCAACCGACCACTTGGAAAACTCAAGCTCCTTTCCTTCATTATCCTTTGGAAGGGAAAACCCCTCCTTAACAGAGAACCACAAGCTCATGTTGGTTTTGAGATAGAACTCCATCCTTGACCTCCAATATAGAAAATCTGTGCCGTCAAGGAATGGAGGTCGGTTTGTGCTCATTCCTTCTCTTCCAGCCATCTTGTCGATAAGCTCTCGGTTGTTAATCCGGTTGAACAGAGCCCCTTGCTCTGATACCACTTGTTGGGAACGAGATGGCTATAGAGGGGGGGGGTGAATATAGGCAATCACAATTTCTTGAGCTTTTCAAAACTATTCTGCACTTTAGAGTTAGACAGCGGAAGCAAATGCAGAACAAAGAAACTAAGCAGAGAAACAAACTCAAACCAAACAAACGCTAAGACGGAGATGTACAAGGTTCGGGGATAACTTGCCCCTACTCCTTGGCGTGCCCGTGAGGTGGGCGATCCCTTGATCGTCGGCAGATCAAGCCCCGGTGAACACCGGATATCAAGCGCCTCCTTCTCGGTGGAGTAACCTCTCCACAAGCTGTCTCAGTAGATGAATACAAGATTAAGCACACGAGACACTCGAGAAGGGAAGCTCACAAAGCTCTCACAGGAATGCAACAAGATCGCTCAAGAACAAAGCAACAGAGAGCACAAACTCAGCCCAGCAAAACTTCCCCCAGTTTTCTGTCTTTTTCTTGTTCGCCGCTCCTCTGCCTCAGCTTCATCACTTATGCTCTGCTCACCATCACAAGCTTCATCAGCATCCACTGAGCCAGCCTGAACCCACTGACCTCCCTGAGCACTCAGTCCACTGAAGACTTCCTCTCCAGCTGAGCCTCCGTCAGTCGCCAGCTGCGTCAGTTGCCCGTTGAAACCTGAGAATGAGAAACAGCCAAACCTGCTCAACGGAAAGCCTCCCATTGACCCTCCTTGAGTGTTTGAATCACCTGCTATCACCTGCACACTCCAACAGAGGCTTAGCAATGCATATCAAAACATATCAACAGTGAATCAGAGAATCGGCAGTGAAAACAGACGCGATCAGAGCTTCTGACAACGTATTTGAATTAAAGTTCTGCGCCTGATCGGTCACCAGACCGATCAGGGTGAAGCCTGATCGGTCACCAGACCGATCAGAATGGATCCTGATCGGTCACCCAGATCGATCAGGGCAGCTGAACAGTTGTTTTTTTAATCAAATCATAAGTCTCTGATCGGTCACCGGACCGTTCTAGACCTGATTAGCAAGGGAACTCAACTCACTGTTCGCTCCCTGATCGGTCACCAGACCGATCAGGAGCTGTGCAGTGAGTGAAACACACACTCCCTGATCGGTCACCAGACCGATCAAACATCGCTGGATCGGTCACCAGACCGATCCACGAAGGAGCAACGTGCCAAACTCCCTGATCGGTCACCAGACCGATCCAAGGACTCAACCTAGCCCTCCAAGCTAGGATTTCATCCACCCTAGCCCTCCAAGCTAGGGACCTGACCCTCCAAGTCAGGATTTCATCCAACCTAGCTTCACTCACTAGGACCTGGCTTCACTCACTAGGACCTGGCTTCACTCACCAGGGTTTTTCACCTAACCCTCCAGTTGGGACTTTTCACCTAACCCTCCAAGTTAGGACTTTTCACCTAGCCCTCCAAGCTAGGACTTTTCACCCAACCTTCCAAGTTAGGACTTTTCCACACCTAGCCCTCCAAGCTAGGACCTGGCTTCACTCACCAGGATTTCTTCTAACCTGGCTTCACTCACCAGGACCCGGCTTCACTCACCGGGATTTCCACCACCTGGCTTCACTCACCAGGACTCGGCTTCACTCACCGGGATTTCCAACACCTGGCTTCACTCACCAGGACCCGGCTTCACTCACCGAGATTTCCAACACCTGGCTTCACTCACCAGGACCCGGCTTCACTCACCGGGATTTCCAATCACCTGGCTTCACTCACCAGGACCCGGCTTCACTCACCGGGATTTCAACCTAGCTTCACAAGCTAGGACCTGGCTTCACTCACCAGGGTTTCATGCCTAGTCCCCAACCAGGACTTTAACCCAAATTCGCTCAACCAAACTTAAATCATTGTCAAACACCAAAACAACAACCGGGCCAGACTGCATCAACAGCTTGTCTTTCGCAGTCTACATATATAGACCGAGTGCTAAAAAGGTTTAGTATGTCGGAATCCAAGAAAGGTTACATTCCCATCAGGCATGGGATCAACCTTTCAAAGTCTATGTGTCCGCGCACAGAAGACGAGAGGATTTGCATGAATAAGATTCCTTATGCATCCGCGATAGGATCTATCATGTATGCTATGTTATGTACTAGGCCCGATGTATCGTATGCTCTGAGCGTCACGAGCAGATACCAGTCTGATCCAGGAATGGATCATTGGGCGGCTGTCAAGACAATCCTTAAGTACTTAAGAAGAACTAAGGATGTGTTCCTAATATATGGAGAAGGAGATATGGTAATACGTGGGTATACAGATGTCAGTTTCCAGACAGATAAGGATGACTCGAAATCTCAGTCTGGATACGTATTTACTTTGAATGGAGGCGCAATAAGTTGGAAGAGTTCAAGCAAGACATTGTAGCGGATTCTACCACGGAAGCGGAATATATTGCGGCTTCGGAAGCAGCAAAAGAAGCAGTCTGGATCAAGAAGTTTTTCTCGGAACTTGGTGTGGTTCCAACCATTGATGAAGCAATACCGGTTTACTGCGACAACAATGGAGCTATTGCACAAGCAAAGGAACCAAGGTCTCATCAGCGATCCAAACACGTGCTTCGCCGCTATCATCTGATCAGAGAGATTATAAGTAGGAATGATATACAAATTGAGAAAATTTCCATTGAAAGGAATTTAGCGGATCCTTTAACTAAGGCCTTGCCTCAAAGCAAGTTTGAGGGTCATGTTAGAGGCTGTGGTATTGGATACCGTAGCGATTGGCATTAGGCTAAGTGGGAGTTTGTTAGTAATATGAGAGAAGTGTCCTAAGGCAATCGCCTTATGATTGTAATCATTTACTTTAATAAATGAATAATTCACTATTTGAGTATACATGTTCGTGTATTTGATTGAGATTTTAAACTCATTTACTGAATGTCCGCAATACAATTCATAGCATGAGAAAATTTGTGATAAATTCACAACTAGTGATTATCTCTACATGTGCAATTGTGAAGTATTGAAATTGTCCCTAGTCGATGAATTGATAAATACGGACACTATCAATTCTATTGAGACTAGAATGGGTTATTCTCTAATCAGCTGATTCTCACTGGCTGGTGACATTGGGATGTCCGGAGATAAACATGAATGCTAGTTAGGGGAACTAGTTCATTGGAGTGACTAGCTGTAAGACTTCATATGGTAATCTACATATAGATATGTTAATGAAGTTCTTACTGCAGCTTAAGTGCGATGTTCCTTTGACTTGCGGTGTTCAAGTCATCTTGGTCATGAAGACTTATACTTTGACATCTTAAGCAAGCATCTCCAAGGAGGTGTGGACCCAGGATGGTTGGGTATAAGCCGAAGTGCCCGAAGATGTTTGAACAGCCTACAAAGGATTCACCACTCCTTGCGAGGAGATGTATACCCAAGGCCTATCATCGGATTGTTACTCGAAGCCTCTGGCCAGAGCATAACATGTTCCGAGTATGAATCTCTAAGAAACATGAGAGTAATTAGAATCCGTTGGACAAGAAAGTCATTGCTTGGGCTAGGTGTGGCGTAGTCAGCCTAGTGGGGACTGACACACATAGACCGTGTCCTGAACCAAGTGGGTATAAGATGGTGAAGGGAATGGGGCACGACTCATTATAGCTGCTGAAGGGTTTCAGAATTATTTCTGAGGTCAACCGTTGATCTTTCGATTAATTGGGGATCATGATGTACTACTAGGTGCCACTCATGATCGTTCTATAATTGATTAATTATAGACGGCCAACATAAATCGAAAGCCTATTTAGTCACACGCACTACGAGTGATCCGAGGGATTTAACACGAGTTGAAAATTGGATTTTCCGATCAAGAGAGATAAGTCGAATCTGAATTTTTCAGAGACGCATCGGAAGCATAAAATGGCTAAGTCTTTTGAAGACTTATTGGACGAATTAAATGAGTTTAATTCGTGAGGTCATGGTTTGGTTTGGCTGGCCAAAGAGGGTCCCCGCCCTCTTTGTTTGGCCTGCCACATTAAAAGGAGAGAACCAAATTGTTTGGTTCAAATTATAAAATAAACCGAGCGTGGTTTGTTTTATGTTTATTTTATAAAATTATGGATAATATATATAAATTTTTATAAACCGAAGTTTGGTTTATTATTTTCATGGAAATTAAAATAAACTTTGAATAGTTTTTTTTTATTTTATAAAATCAATTATGAATTGATTTTTCCATGATAAGAAAAATTTATATAATAAATTTCTTGTGAAAATTTATTCCATAATAAAAAGGGAGGCATTGTTGTTTTTATTATAAATTAAATTATGATAAAAACTTGGCATGATGGAATAATTCATAGAAAAATTTATATGATAAATTTCTTATGAAAATTTATTCCATAAAAAGGAGACTTGGCGATTGAGAGACTACTATATAAAGGAACCAAGGCAAGGCTTGGAAATTAATCCAAGAGATCAAGGATTCTTGCCTAGCCTCTCTCCCTCTCCTTCTCTCCCTCTCCCTCTTCTAGTGCCGCCGGCCCTAGAGCCCTCCCCCTTTGCTGTGAGCTTCCACCACCAAGAAGAAGCCGAAGAAGAAGAAGAAGCGGGCGCGACTCCTTCCTTCCTCCCGGAATCTTGATTCCGTTCTTCATTTGGTGGTTAGTTTTTCATCTCTCTCTTGGTATTCTTGTCGTGCCTTTGGAGAATCTAGTAGTTCTTGTCGGCACGAAACTCGTGGCTTTGCGAAGTCATCCCGAAGAAAACCCGGCGTGGACGCGAATAGAGGCGGAGCTTCCAAGGGATGCTACGGTTGGATCTCGTCCCTTTCTACGAGTTACGCGAGGTATTACGTAAATTAATTTACTTTCTGTAAAATTTTAAATGTATGATCATGTCTCCACAACATAAGGTTGCATGCTAGATACGTGGTTAAAATAATTTGAGAAATTATTTATGTTAAACCTTCCGCTGAACGTAATTAAATTTTAAAATTACGAACCCGTATCCATGTCAACATGCACCCGGTCCCAACAGTCTATGTCTTTATAGAGATCCTAACTATGCACCGGTGTTTACCCTGCAAAAGTGCACCGGAGTGCTTCCCCCTTTTGCTATCCAGTGTCATTAGATAGGCAAGGTAACTTAGGATGTCCGGTTTAACACGACATACCTGTGTCACTCAGGCTGCTCCAGTCATACAATCCTAAATTACACAAGTCATCTCCTAACACAGGATAGGGAGAAACCCATTAAGTCGTGTTAGCTAACCTCTTGTATGTGTTGGCCTCCATTTTAAGGCGATGCCCGAGACATCAAGTTAGAATGACATACCTGTGTCACTCAGGTTGCCCCGGTCATACATCTCTGACACTCCCTCTACGTGGCGACTAAACCCTCATAACTATATGTATTCACCATTCACATATTTACACAAACACAGAGTAGGCATAATACATATAAAACAAAGCATGAACATTTCATTGAATAAGAAAATGCATCAATACATAGTTCATACAATGTCATCACATTGTAGCTACCTCTTACCTCCTAGATTTGGAGAACTACTCAATTGTAAAGGAGATACAACAAGAAGACGATAAATAATAGCACCTACAACCCAAAATCTAAGGAGAAAAGGGAGGAGGATACATATCAGGGTGTCGTCGGTCTTCTTGAAGTGTCTCCTTGCTCTTGAGGTGGACGGATCAACGAGGATGAAGGCTCTAGGATTCCCTAAGAGGAGAAAACTCTTCTCTAAGCCAAGGGGCGGAGCTCCCAACGCTAAAGATCCCTTTATCAATGGAAAAGAACTCCCTTTTATAGGGGGTGTGCTCGGGAGTGGCACAGGTTGTGCCTCCTGGAACGGCCTTGCCGTGACGCCTTGAAGATGGAACATGGCCTGAATACGGGGCTGTGCTAGATGGCACGACCCCGCCATGTTCTTCTCGACGATGTTGGCACGACGTGGTCGTGCCCATGGTTGGGAGGAGAAGGCACGGACTGTGCCGTGAGGCACGACCCTGCCGTGGTAGCCTACCAGGTCGTGCCTGGGGGCACGACCGGATCTGGAAGATGGGAATGAGCACAGTAGGGCCATGCCTAGATGGCATGACCCTACCATGGCAGTAGTTGGACGAGGAGGCACGACCGTGACCTTGGGACATGACCCTGCCATGGAGGCCTGCACGACCGTGCTTGTGGGCATGGCCGGATTTGGAAGATGGGCATGAACCATGCCTGGGGGCATGGCCTGACCATGGGAACTATAGGGGGTGTGCCTCCGGGGCCATGGCCAATCTTGTAGCATCCTCCGGCTCTCATCTTGCTCCTTTTTGTATCATTTTAACTCCAAATCACTCCCTAAAAGCAAAAATGAGAGAAAAGCATATCTCCGATCTAGAAATAGAAAATATGTTGATTAAGTTTTAAAAAGGGTACAATCATGTAAATTTGAGATAGGAAAACTAAGAAAATAAGCGTTAATACTAGCATAAAAACATAACAAATCTATGCTCATCACACACACACCCCTCCCCCCAGACATAAACTTTTGTTTGTCGTTAAGCAACGACCTACAATCTAAATTCGTATGTCAGTATAGTGCATCATCATCCTTAATGAATAAATCTAATTTTATCAACTAGTTTCATTGGTCAAAATAATATGAGTGTGACCTAAGTGTTAGTTCTCCGTGCTCAGTGTGATAAGTGGTCATAGTCTTTTATGTTTCAATCTCTATACCTAGTCAAGTCGTCATCTAACCAAGGTCTCAAAGGTCTCAAGTCATCATCATCCTTATGTTTCTGACGTTAAACATGTACCTACCTTACACTTGGTTCATCCCTCTTAGTATACCCAAGGTCTCAAAGGCGAGGCTCAGAGTCAAGAGAAACTAAGTATTTATTTCCCCAGTCACCTAACTCAGTCTCAAATGGGTAAGCTACTAGTTTCCACTCATGATACTATTTTTTATATCCCTTATCTATATGATTTTTTTTCTTTATATATTTTTTTGGAGCTTTGAAATGTAGCACTAACACATATGCAAATATTTACAAATGTCAATACAGGGATACTATGATTTTTCCAAGCGAGCTTTAATGACCTGAGCCTCATTCAGTAACCAAGATGTAGTCTAAGAGATCACCAAAGAAATATATGTACTAACAAGTACTATAAATCATGACTATTTATGAAGTTTTCTACTATACAAACTAGGCAAAGTGAATGGAGATCCTAAAACTAAGCTAACATTAAACATTTCAATAAGACTATGCTCACTTTATACTACTAGAGATTGCAAAAAAATCCACCAAGCATACTAGTACTAAATCGAACAACATGAATCAAGCATAAATATGCTAGCATTTTCACATAAGAATAAGCAAACATAATGTGATGACGATGCCACTATGAAAATTTTATTATGAAAGGAATGCACAAGAAAAACAAAAGAAAATACAACTAAAACTAGTTCACAACCCAATGCATACATGCATCCCCTCAGACTTAAACTTTTCATTGTTCCAATGAAAATAACATACAAAATAAAAGGACGTATAAAAGTTAAGGATGTTATCAAGTGAAAATTCGAAGATATCTAAAACATCATGAGTCACCCTTCTTTAGCTTAAATCCTCCATCCTCTTCGGCTTTGAATCCTATAAAATGCACTTAGAAAAGAAAATTTTCATAGGGGCAATGGGTTATGAAACTAGGAAGGAACAAAAACTGAAATGAAAGCAAGGAAAGAAAAGGGTAGACCTAGCATGAGCAGGCTTGGGTCAAGCAAATGGCACGACCCCACCATGTGGGTTGAGGTGAAGCTCACACGACTTGGCCATTGAGCCGTGCCTTCTAGCACGTCTTAGCCATGCAACTTGCGAAAAGCAAGGCACGACCTGATGCTATGGTCGTGTTGTGTTACACGACCTTCTCGTGGGAACTATGAGTGGAGCACGACTTTGGCACAAGGTCATGCCAAATGGCATGGCCCGACCTGGCACCTTGCGGTGAGTGGTGCACAACCGTGCCACCCCACACGGCTTAGCCATGTGGGAGCCTACTAGAGGTATTTATTCACCAGGAGAAGAGTGTTTCAATCTTGATCATCCCGGACCTGCAAAGGCAATGAAAAATAAGTATCTGATTCTATGAAAAAGAACAAAAAGATGAAGAAAAGGCAAGCATGAAAAGGAGAACATGTAAAAAACATGTGTTGCCTCCCAAAAAGCGCTTGTTTTAGGTCATTAGCTTGACCACCTTGATGAAGTCATCAAAATCATAACTTGGCTAGAGTGAGAAACTTCCAAACTTTCTTTCCAACTTCCCAAGGTTGGGAGAGAGCTTTTAATAGAGGATAATGTAAAGCTCTCTCTTTTATTGTCTCCTTGTATGTACACTCTAGCGGTCAGAGGCGATTCAGACCTAGCACCCAGGCTAGGAGGAAGACCAACATGAATGATGTGAGGGAATTTCTCATTTCCATTCTTGACTTCAGCGGGACTTGGGATATCAAATCTCGAGGATTCCTACTAACCACTGTTTCCCACTTATAGGACTGCACAATACAAAGCTCATCCATAATCGATCTAACGACCACCTCTCCAAGAGTTCATGATGTGGGTTCTTCTATAAGAATATCTCCAATGCTTTTTGCCCTTTTTGTAATCTCTCCAATCAAGCATGCAATGTCTGCATCAGCACTAGGGGCTACATTAAGAACTTCAACAAGAACGAATGTCGATACATCAGAAGTCCTAGCAGTGTTTAGAGCATCATCCAATATATCCTCGTTATTGAAACCAACGAAGGAGTTCTGAAAGGTTACTGAATCATAAACAAAATCACCTTCATCATTACAATCCATCTCCTCTGACATAAGAGCTGATTGTGTCTCCAAACCTAGATTTGATGCATCAAATTGTTGTAGAGACCATAGAAGCAAAGCCCCTCATTGCACCAAAAGTTCTTCTAATTCTTGCGTTGTGGTGTTAGTCTGACCGGGAGCAAAAATTTCATCATCTTGGAAATCATCCTAGGAAGTCATCTCAAAGTATTGAGATTCATGTGATTCGTCAAATGTTGAATCATCTTGAACTTCCGATGGATTCCAGCATGTCTGAAGAGTTTGCTCGACACTATGGATGCTTATATAATAAAGGGATACAACATTAAGAATGGATGGCAGTGCATCTCTAGACTTATCGGTGTCTGGAGTATCAACAGAGATAATATCATCATGCATAATAGAAGGATCCTGAAGATCAACTAAATCATAAACAACATCATTGTCTTCCTTACAATCTGCCCTCTCTGACATAGAATTTGATTGTGTCTCCAAACATAGACTCGATGCATGAATTAGTTTAGGGCCCGGAGAAATAGGATCCCTCTTTCCATCATAAGACCTGCTAATTCTTGTTCTGTGGTGTCCATCTGACTGGGAGTAGAGGTTTCTTCATCTTGGAAATCTTGCCAGGAAGTCATCTCAATGTGGTGAGTTTCATGTGGTCCGTCAAATATTGAATCTTCTTGAAATTCTGGTGGACTCTGGCATATCTAAAAAGTTTGATCAACACTTTGTAAGCTACCATAGTTAAGATGTTCAAATGCCATTCAATCTTGAGGTGGTTCAGGGTTATGCTGCTATTGATGAAAATACACAAGCTGCTCGGCGACTTGTTAAGATTAGAAATTCTGAGTTTGTAGATTTCCCCAATAATATTTATCAGAGATTAGAGTCGGTTCATTCAGAATCTGAGATTGAGGTTGAAATAAGCTCTGAAGTTCTATGAGAGCGCTAGCAGCTTGGTGGAATAGATGACATATAGCAGCTAGATGAGTCATGCTTTCACAAACAGAGGAACTCATATTAATCTTCTTCAAGTTCATAGTCATCATCCAACTATTTAGAAAGATGAGCATATGGGTCCATGCTTATGTGTAAGAAAAAATTTTTATTGGTCTCGCCTGCAATAGTAGCAACAAGAATCACATGGAACAGAGAATATAATAATAAGACACATGGATATGAATGCTATAAAATAATCAAGGCACCCAACAAAGTATGTCTTAGCCAAAGCAAAACTAAAAGTAAGAAAAAAAATTCAAAAATCAGAGGAAAAGAAATAGAAAAGAATGCTATAAACAAAAATAAAATAAGGTGTCTAGACTAACTTATATGCTTATCAACTAATGTTAAGGCGAACAATCCCCGACATTCCCGCCAAAAACTTGATGGCTATCCGCAAGTGCACGAAATTCCTTCAAGTAATAAAAATATCGATCCACAGGGACTGTTAATTAAGCAATAGTTGACTAGACAAGGCAAGCTATCTAGACTTTGCTAGGTCATGACAGAGAATAGCTTACTAGAGGGAGAGACAAAGAGAGGAGAAGTAGAGAAGAAGAGAAGAGAAGAGAGAGAGAAGATCTTTGGAAGAAGGGTTGGATGGGTGGAATCTAGGATTTCGACCTCACTACAATGCTAGTTGATGTTCTATATATTATTCATATCCTAATCTCTATGTCTATGTCATTGTAGAGATCCTAACTATGCACTGGTGTTTGCCATGCAAAAGCACATCGGAGTGCTTCCTCCTTATGCCATCCAGTGCATTAGATAGGCAAGGTAACTTAGGATGTCCAGTTTAGCATGGCACACCTGTGTCACTCAAGACGCCCCAGTCATACAATCCTAAATTACACAAGTCATCTCCTAACATGGAATATGGAAAAACCCATTATGTCGTGTTAGCTAACCTCTTGTAAGGGGTTGGTCTCCATTTAGGGCAATGTTCAAGACATCCGGTTAGAATAGCATACCTGTGTCACTCAAGCTTCCCAGTCATACGATCTCAGACACTCCCTCTACATGGTGATCAAACCCTCTAAACTACATGTATTATCCATTCACACATTTACACAAACAAAAGTAGGCATAATACATATAAAACAAAGTATGAATATTTCATTGAATAAGAAAATGTATCAATACATAGTTCATACAACATCATTACATTGTAGCTACCTCCTACATCATCGATCTGGAGAACTACTCCATTGTAAAAGACATATAACAAGAAGACGATAAATAATAGCACCTACAACGCAAATCCTAGGGAGAAAAGGGAGGACGATGCTTATCGTGGTGTCGCCGGTCTTCTTGAAGCGTCTCCTTGCTCTAGAAATGGATGGATCGACTAGGATGAAGGCTCTAGGATTTTCCTTAGAAGGAAAAATCCTTCTCCAAGACAAGGGGCGGAACCCCCAAAGCCAAAGATCCCCTTCTCAATGGAGAAGTCTCCCTTTTGTAGGGGTGCACTTGGGAGAGGCATGGGTTGTGTCACCTAGAGGATGGAACACAACCTAAATACGGGGTCATGTCGGATGGCACGACACCACCATGCTCTTCTCGGCGATGTTGGCATGGCTTGGGCATGGTCGTGCTTGGGTGGCACAGCTTGGCCATGCCCCTGGATGGAAGGAGAAGGCAAGGCCCTGCCGTGAGGCACGACCCTACCGTTATAGCCTGCACGGCCGTGCCTCGGGGAACGACTGGATCTGGAAGATAGGCAAAGGCAATGTAGGGTCGTGCCTGGATGGCACAACCCTGCCGTAGCAGCAATTGGACAAGGAGACACGGTCGTGCCCGTGGGACATGACCCTACCATGGAGGCTTGCATGGCCATACATAGGGGCACAATCGGATTTGGAAAATGGGCACGGGTCGTGCTTGGGGGCACGACCCGATCATGGGAATTGTAGCGGGTGTGCCTCCAGGGCCATGGCCGGTCTTGTCGCATCCTCCAGCTCTCATCTTGTTCCTTTTGCATCATTTAAGCTCCAAATCAATCCCTAAAAGAAAAAATAAGAGAAAAGCATATCTTTGAGCTAGAAATAGAAAATATGCTGATAAGTGTTAAAGAGAGTACAATCATGTAGATTTGAGATGGAAAAACTAAGTAAATGAGCCTTACTACTAGCATAAAAATATATCAAATCTACACTCATCACATAGCCACGAGTGTTGGGCTTGGTTTATCTACATGCCACGAGTGTTGGGCTTTGTTTCTCTATATGCCACGAGTGCTGGGATTATTTACAAGCCATGAGTGATTGGCTTCTCTGAATAGCCATGAGTGTTTGGCATTCCTGTATCTTGTCCACCCGGCCACTAGTGTAATGGTAGCAGTGTTAGGATGTATACTAAAAGCTTTCCTTTTTGGTTAAAATATATTTACATTTTAAAAGTGAATCACAAAATCACACGGTGCATATTTATATTAGTATGCACATAAAATGTCTCGTACTTTGCATTGAAGATAACATGGTGCGTGATGACGCACAAAAGATCATGTTATCAAGTTCCTTGCAGAAGTATAAGTAAGAGGCTCACAACCGAGATGGAGTTGGACAAACCATCGGAATGGTTGTAGTGTAATAAGGTGTGATTTGTCTTATCAATAGAATTACACTAGTGCACTTTGTGTGCATTGAGTACGACCAAAAGAGATGTCATCCAATATTTTATTGACTTCATAAATTGGATTAGACCTCGGATATATATTATGGAGTACGATCTCTAAATCCCGAAATAATGACGGGCACATGTATTTAATTATTATTACTTTGATTTACCAATGGGCGAGATCTATTATGTTAGATCGATAGGCCCGGTAAGTTGGGTAATAATATTATCTAAATGGTGTGCCGTTGATTATTGACGGAATCCGTGTCCTGGTTAGTCGAGATGATGATGCCCCCTTGATGAGCTCAAAAGGATCGTCATTGTTGAGGCAATCGGTCGTTTAGAGTGACCAAGTGTTTTGATGTTTGGGCAAAGGGTTTAAGTTAGGTTTACCCTTGTTATCTCATATGTGTATGTTGAGTGTGCAAGATGTACCGGTTACACATATGGACTTGACTGGACGGCCTCGGTACGATGAAGGGTGACATGGAGACTGTAGGACCGGTGCCGTCGATAGAGGGGGGGTGAATATCAATCGTGAAAAATCTTTCGGAATTCTTCGTAAAACTTTCGTTCGTTCTGGACTTAGAATATTACTAGCGCAGCGGAAAATAAATAGAACGAAAAAGCAAAGTAAAGGACACAGCGGATTTTTACTTGGTTCCCGACCCCCCAGGGTCAGTACATCCAAGGCCTATGCACGGGAACGCCCGTCCACTATTGGTCTCCTTCCCGGACTTTCCGGAGGCGGAGAAACCCAACTTACAGTGCAAGATTTACAAGCAATAATAGAAAATGAAGAGCGGAATAAGTAAAAGCGACCGAACAAAAATCTGAAACTCGGCCGATCTGGACCTCCGAAGTGCCGCGCACTTCCTCCTGGAGCCTCCCGGTCGTAGAGCCTCGTCTCTAGTGCGTTGTCGTCGGTCAGAATGCTTGGAATGGTACTTGGCAGTTTACAAAGATTGATTACAGGAATAAGTGCAGTAAATTAAAAATCACTCTTCTTTACCGACGTCCGGAGTAGATTGACTTTTTCCGGAGCAGCAGGACGTCGTCGGCTTGAGTTGGGAGGTTTCCGGAGCAAGGCGCGAGAGCAGAAGAGCGTTGAAGCGTTGAATCAAGTGATGCTCTGAAGCCTGGGGTCGAGGGCCCTTTATATAAGGCCTGGGGGCACCCGGAACGTCGGGGGCGCCCCCCCACGTGTCGGTTGATCCGGCAACTTCTCGGTCAGCTTCTGATCCCTTTTCCTTCGGGATCAGTTTTGACCGGGGCGCCCGGAGCGCTCGAGGCGCCCGGATTGACCGGGTTAAAGTTTCATCTACTGGCTTTGAAGGGAGCTGCTTCGGCAGTTGGTGCTGGGGGCGCCCGCAGTATGCGAGGTGCCCGGAGCAGTGGGGGCGCCCGGAACACCCGGGGCGCCCGGAACACCCGGGGCGCCCTGACAGATAACTGTCGAAGCGCGTTTTTGCTCCTGCTGATTTGTGTTCACCTTGGGGGCGCCCGGAACATCCGGGGCGGCCTGCTCAGCTTCTGCCTCACTCCTTTGAGGCTCTCTGAGCTGCAGAGACTCAGTCCTTCGGTCCTACATCCAGGGTTAGTCCAAAAAGAAGAAATATTAATATTTTATACAGCCTTAGCTGTCTTGGTTCTGACTTTGGGTCTCCTAAATGGAACCCTAGGTCGAACCGACGCCTACTGTTCCCTCTCGATGGGGAACGCGTCCTCACCTACTCCTCTCGGGAGAATTTACCTGATGTCAACCGTTCCTCTGGTTGGACTTTTGCCTGGCGGTCCTTTACCAGGTCTTGGATACCGAGCTGTCCTTTGCCCGTTGCCTAGCAGTCCTTCGCTAGGGCTTTAGTCCCAAGCTGTCCTTCGCCTGGTGCCTAGCAGTCCTTCGCTAGGGCTTTGTTTCCTGGAAGCCCTTCGTCAGGTGCCTAGCAGCCCTTCGCTAGGACTTTGTTTCCTGGCAGCCCTTCGCCAGGTGCCTAGCAGTCCTTCGCTAGGACTTTTTCTGCACACTCAGTGAACAACGTTAGATCACAAATGGTACTTAATTTTGAATCCTTTGCCAATATCAAAACAAGGTTTGATATGGTGCTTCCTGCACCAACAATCTCCCCCTTTTTGATTTATGGCAACACAATTCAAAGTTAAGTAAAAAACATATACAGTTTAAGCAAAAAGATAAAAACACAATAAAGTATAAACAGAATAGAAAAAAAATTCTTTATTTCTCATACTCCCCCTAAAACCCTGAATTCTTGTGTTAAAACACTTAACTTTGACCTTTCCTCCCCCTTTGACATATATCAAATATATACATGGGCGAAAAAAGGTTTCTAATAGAGAGTTTTGAGTTTGTGTAAAACTTCTAAGTTTTTTGACAAAGTGTTTTAAAAAGCATTTACATAAAAACTTTTTACACTTAGACAATTTTCCATTTTGCAAACCTAAATTTTGTTTAAAAAAAGGCTTTTACTTACAAGGCTTTGCAAAAAGGAATTTTACTTAGGCCAAATTTTGAAGTCAAATTTCCAAAAAAAAGTTCAACTTTGAGAATTAAAAAAAAATGTTTTAAAAATAATTTGCACACTTAGACGAATTTGCTTGGAAATACTTTGTGTATTTTGAAAAACAAAATTTGTAAAGCTTCTAGACAAGTTTTTCACCAAAAAAACTCTACTTAGAAACATTTGTCAAAATTTTCAACTAGTTTTTGCTCAGACAAATTTTGTTTATTATGAAGAAGAAGTTTACTTAAGAAAAAAACATGCACTTAAGAAATTTTGAAATGCTTAGAAATTTTTGAAGCACTTTTAAAGAAAATTAAACAAAATTTCCTTTCTCTCCCCCTTAATGTGAAATTCTTCTCCTTCTGTTTTAGACCATTTTCTAAGTTCAGTTTTGAAAAAGATATTTTGAAAAACTTCTGAGTATCACAAAGGAAATTCTTAGTTAAGAGTAACTCGAAGTTTTCAATAAAGTTTCTTTAAAAAGGAAAAAGTTTAAGGAGAAAGTTTGTGTATCAGAGACTATGAGTTTTGAAAACATACTTAGTATAATTCTCGATAGCATAGCAAAAAGCTTAAATTTCTAGATTAAATCCATTTTGAAGAGTATTGTGAGGTTCTGAAAGATATTTTGTAAGAAAAAATTTCTTTAAAAAATTTAGAAAAGATTTTTCCAGTACTTTTGAGATAAATTATGATTTGAAACACATAAGTACTTTTAGAAAAGTGTTAGACTTTAAAAAATATGAGTAATTTTTGAAATGTATTAGACTTTAAAAAAATATAAGTAATTTTTGAAACGTATTAGACTTTGAAAAATATAAGTAATTTTTGAAACGCATTAGACTTTGAAAAATATAATATTTTACTTGACTAGGTTTCTTTTCCAGTCTGACACAATCCTAGGAAGCCTTGTTGACTACAAGGATATTTTCCTAAGTGTCCTGAAAATTCTCCAACCCAAGTAAATATTATTTCAAAAATAATTTCATAAGCCACAATAATAATAGCATTTTGAAAGACTTATATTTTCAGCAAGGATTTTGAAGATATAGTTCATGAAAATATGTTATTAAATAATTTCAAAACAGATAATTATTAATAAAAACTTTTCAGAAATTCTTCTTTTGATTCAGCCTCCCCCTAAATTTGACACATCCTAGGAGTCCTAGTAGATTATGTAGTGGACCTTCCTCTGTGTCTTTAGGGTTTACCAAAATCAAAAGAATAACTTTGAAGTATGATAATTTTTAAGAAGATAATTTTTGAAAACACAACTTGGAATGATAGCATAGTTTTCGAAAATCATTTTGAAATGATGATAATTTTTCAAAGAGATAGTAATATACGAGGGTTTTTGAATCAAATTTTTGAAACCCTTATTTTGAGATGATAGTGAGTTTTAGAGCATAAGGTTTTTGAAAAAAATCTGAATTTTTCGAAAAAAGAAACAAAAAAAAAACTCCCCCTGTATCTGACACTGTCTGACTTTATCTAAGTACCTTAAGGGACTTCAGTGTGGACCAGGTTTGAATATGTTGACTAGGGTTTGACTATGTTTCAATTAATTTGGATTAAATTAAATTTGAATTTGAATTTAATTTAAATTTGAATTTGAATTTAATTTAAGTTTGAATTTGAATTTAATTTAAATTTAAATTTGAATTTAATTTAAGTTTGAATTTGAATTTAATTTAACATTGAATTTAATTTAAATTTGAATTTCGAATTGAATTTAATTTGAATTTGAATAATTAAGTAAGTTTTAATTTTAATTTAATTTAACTTAGATTTAATTTGAGTTTAATTAAAATTTATTTTGAAATTTAATTAATATTTAATTAAGATTTAATTTAAAATTTAATTAAGATTTAATTAAGATTTAATTTGAAATTTAATTAAGATTTTAATTAATATTTAATTTGAAATTTAATTAAGATTTTAATTAAGATTTAATTTGAATTTAATTAAGATTTAATTAAGATTTAATTTGAAATTTAATTAAGATTTAATTTGAAATTTAATTAAGATTTAATTTGAAATTTAATTAAGATTTAATTAAGATTTAATTTGAAATTTATAAAGATTTTAATTAAGATTTAATTTAAATTTAATTAAGATTTAATTAAGATTTAATTTGAAATTTAAATAAGATTTAATTTGAAATTTAAATAAGATTTAATTAAGATTTAATTTGAAATTTAATTAATAATTGTGGGTTTAAATTCATCATTTTCATTATTTTGAAAATGTCTTTTTCATTTTTATCTTTCTTTTCAAGTTTTTCTAATAATTTTGATTTATTTGAATTTTTGTAATTTTTATTGGTTATGGCCTTTATCTTAGAAAGTTCCACATCCTCCTTAAGATTAGATCTTTCTATATCCTCACAGTAGGTGGAGTAGAATGGGCCAGTAGTTAATGTTTTATAATAATATTCAATATTATCTATAATTAAGTTATCATCTAGGAGGATTTTATCTTCAAGAATATTTTCAACAAAATCTTCTTTATCCTCAAGATTTTCAATAATTTTAGGGTCATCTTTAGAATTATCTTTAAGGTTTTCAAATTTGAATTCGGAGTTATCCTTAGGATTTTCAAATTTGAATTCCTAATTATCCTTAGGATTTTCAAATTTGAATTCTGAATTATCCTTAGGATTAATTTTGTCTGAATTAAAATTATCAGAACTAATTTTATCAGAAAAATTATCAGATTAATTTTCTCAGAATAGTTATCAGAATTAATTTTATCAGATAAATTATCAAAATTAATTTTATCAGATAAATTATCAGAATTAATTTTATCAGATAAATTATCAGAATTAATTTTATCAGATAAATTATCAGAATTAATTTTATCAGATAAATTATCAGAGTTAATTATATCAGATAAATTATCAAAATTAATTTTATCAGATAAATTATCAGAATTAATTTTATCAGATAAATTATTAGAATTAATTTTATCAGATAAATTATCAGAATTAATTTTATCAGATAAATTATCAGAATTAATTTTATTAATTTCTGAATTGATATTCTGAATTAAACAATTAATTTCTGATATTTTGATCATATTCACGTTTTGTAATTTAATATGCAAAAAGTTAATTTTACTGTGCAGTAAATCTACTTTATCAGAAGAATTAACTACTTTATCACATGGCAGTGCAGGAACTCGTAAAATTTTTGGAACATAAATCTTGTGTACCTTCGCCGGACACTTGTTTTTGTAATGTCCGTATTTCTTGCATTTAAAGCATTGTACGTGACTTTTGTCCCTCCGGTTTCCTGGCGCTGGTGCCTCCTTCGCCACCGGTGATGTAGACCAAATCTTACGAGTAGGGCACTAATTTTTATAGTGCCCTCTCTCCCTGCACGTGAAACAAATAATATGGAATTTACAAATGGACATTTTAAATAAAATATACCTGATTCACCCCTGGGCTCCCCCTCAACTCCTGGCGTCGTTGCTCCATCGGCGGTTAGTCCGGTGAAGAGCGGCTCGGCTCTGATACCAATTGTAGGACCGGTGCCGTCGATAGAGGGGGGGTGAATATCGATCGTGAAAAATCTTTCGGAATTCTTCGTAAAACTTTCGTTCGTTCTGGACTTAGAATATTAGTAGCGCAGCGGAAAATAAATAGAACGAAAAAGCAAAGTAAAGGACACAGCGGATTTTTACATGGTTCCCGACCCCCCAGGGTCAGTACATCCAAGGCCTATGCACGGGAACGCCCGTCCACTATTGGTCTCCTTCCCGAACTTTTCGGAGGCGGAGAAACCCGACTTACAGTGCAAGATTTACAAGCAATAATAGAAAATGAAGTGCGGAATAAGTAAAAGTGAACCGAACAAAAATTTGAAACTCGGCCGATCTGGACCTCCGAAGTGTCGCGCACTTCCTCCTGGAGCCTCCCGGTCGTAGAGCCTCGTCTCTAGTGCGTTGTCGTCGGTCAGAATGCTTGGAATTGTACTTGGAAGTTTACAAAGATTGATTACAGGAATAAGTGCAGTAAATTAAAAATCACTCTTCTTTACCGACGTCCGGAGTAGATTGACTTTTTCCGGAGCAGCAGGACATCGTCGGCTCGAGTTGGGAGGTTTCCGGAGCAAGGCGCGAGAGCAGAAGAGCGTTGAAGCGTTGAATCAAGTGATGCTCTGAAGCCTGGGGTCGAGGGCCCTTTATATAGGGCCTGGGGGCGCTCGGAACGTCGGGGGCGCCCCCCCACGTGTCGGTTGATCCGGCAACTTCTCGATCAGCTTCTGATCCCTTTACCTTCGGGATCAGTTTTGACCGGGGGGCCCGGAGCGCTCGGGGCGCCCGGATTGACCGGGTCAAAGTTTCATCTACTAGCTTTGAAGGGAGCTGCTTCGGCAGTTGGTGCTGGGGGCGCCCGCAGCATACGGGGCGCCCGGAACACCCGGGGCGCCCCGACAGATAACTGTCGAAGCGCGTTTTTGCTCCTGCTGATTTGTGTTCACCTTGGGGGTGCCCGGAACATCCGGGGCACCCTGCTCAGCTTCTGCCTCACTCCTTTGAGGCTCTTTGAGCCGCAGACACTCAGTCCTTCGGTCCTGCATCCAAGGTTAGTCCAAAAAGCAGAAATATTAATATTTTATACAGCCTTAGCTGTCTTGGTTCTGACTTTGGGTCTCCTAAATGGAACCCTAGGTCGAACCGACGCCTACTGTTCCCTCTCGACGGGGAACGCGTCCTCACCTACTCCTCTCGGGAGAATTTACCTGATGCCAACCGTTCCTCTGGTTGGACTTTTGCCTGACAGTCCTTTACCAGGTCTTGGATACTGAGTTGTCCTTCGCCCGTTGTCTAGCAGTCCTTCGCTAGGGCTTTAGTCCCAAGCTGTCCTTCGCCTGGTGCCTAGCAGTCCTTCGCTAGGGCTTTGTTTCCTGGCAGCCCTTCGCCAGGTGCCTAGCAGCCCTTCGCTAGGACTTTGTTTCCTGACAGCCCTTCGCCAGGTGCCTAGCAGCCCTTCGCTAGGACTTTGTTTCCTGGCAGCCCTTCGCCAGGTGCCTAGCAGTCCTTCGTTAGGACTTTTTCTGCATACTCAGTGAACAACGTTGGATCACAAATGGTACTTAACTTTGATTCCTTTGCCAATATCAAAACAAGGTTCGATATGGTGCTTCCTGCACCAACAGAGACAAGCTGGAGGCTTGTATGCACCCGAGGGACCTTAGAGAGCAGGGGCGATGAGCTGATGGGCGTGGACTTCGAGGCATGCCTGAAGGATGGCATGGAGGTATGCTGGAGGCTTGCGTGCATCTGAGGGACGGGAGCCGAAGATGAAGAGGGTGTGAAGGCAACAGTCGAGGCTGCGGAGGAGGAACTAGTCGAGTCGTGAGGGTATGAGTGCTGTGTGATTGTACTCGGCAAGGGATCAGCTGGGGACCAGTCGACTGCTCTGGGAGCAGTCAACTGGTAGGTGGCTGGTGAGTTGGCTGAGAATTCAAACGTTGGGGTGCAACGGTCGAATTTCAGTGGCACCAGTCGACTGCCCTGGGGCAGTCGACTAGTGGCGAGGGTTTCAACCCGAGTCCCATTTAAAGCGGACTTCGTGGTGGCTGAGATTCTTGACGAATCTTGTATTGGTTAAAGGCAAGATAGTAGTCTTTGTGCTTAGAGCTTTGATTGTGATTGTGGCGAGGTTTCTTCACCCACAAGGAGCGACGAGGGCTAGCCGGAGGTTATCCAGGGATTGATCCACCGACGGATTCTTGGATTACTCACCCTTCCGGGGTGGATACCAAGTAAGTCAGTTTGTTAGCATTGTTCTATTGTTAGTTTATTTTTATTTGTATTTCCGCTGCGCTAACAATTTTGTAGAGAACAACGACAAATCGCTATTCACCCCCCCCCTCTAGCATGCTTGTCATTCTATCAGTTGGTATCAGAGCAAGGACCGCTCTTAATCGGACTAACCACCGAGGGAGCACATGCTAGAGGGAAAAGAAAATGGAAGATAAGTTGGGGGACGATATTTACACTCCGCCGACCTACGACCATGAGAATTTTGGATATTGGAAAGCGAGGATTGAAACTTGGTTTGGAATGGAGTGGGAACTAAGAATTGCGCTTGAAGAGTCATATGAGACTCCAAAGGATAAGCACAGGAAAAGACTTAGGTCTAGATATTGGAGTCAAGAGCAACAAGAACAAGCAAGGGCAAATGAAAAGGTAATAGATATATTGATTGATATTGTGCCTAACAAAATTTTGAGTTGTGTAGGGGCATACCAAAATGCATGTGAATTATGGAGCAAATTGAAAGAATATCATGAAAGACCTACACAAGTTCAAGAGCCCAAGGAGAAAGGTCAAATGAGTCAAGGAGAAGAAGAAGAAAAGGAAGTATCTACATCTTCAAGTGAGGGAGAGAGTGAAAGATCATCATCCTCCTCAAGAGAAGAAGAGGAGGTATCGATTTCAAGAATTGGGGGGGGGGGGGGGGGGAGGAGAGACCCTCAATCGTACCGGATCAAGAGGAGGCATCCACATCATCAAAGGTTGAAGAAGAAGTCAATCTAGCCTCTACCTTCACCAAAGCCAAGACCAAGGACCATATTACATGTTTTGGTTGCAACGAAAAGGGGCACTACAAGGATAAGTGTCCAATTGGTAAGAAAAAGGAGGTACTCTCTACACTCATTTCAATTCCATTTAAATCTAACATAAAGTGTAGGATTGGAGAAGCCCACGAGAAAAGGAAGAAAATCTGATGCTTTACATGTGGAGAGATGGGGCACTTTCACACTAAGTGTCCTAGAAAAAGTGAGCTAAAGAAAATGGAGCACTTGAGGAGATGGGAGAAAGAAGAAAGGAGGAAGAGAAGAAGTCCACATCAAGGAGGAACTCCAAAGGTAAGGAAAGTAACTCCTAACCTTAATCCAAAATGTAATTCAATTTCAAGTTCCTCCTTACATTGTAAAAATCATATTAATTATCCATCTATGCATTCTAAAATTTACGAAAACTGTTTGTGTTCATAACCATGGTTTTAGATACAATGATAGGACTAGGGTTAACCAGGTAGACTATAACTTTTGGAAAAGCATGCATTATGATCAACCTATGACCCTTAGACCTAAGGATCATGGCACTAATCCCAAAAAGGGAAGGAATGTGCTTAGGAAAATGGGTAGTTCTAAGAATGTCCAAAGTGGACATATGGACTCCAAGGTTAAAGGTCTAGAAAGGGAAAATTAAGCCTTGAGGGCAAGGCTTGACACATTAGAAAAGGCCCTAGAAAGATTCACGGTTGGATCTAAGGGTTTAGACATGGTGTTGGGCAGTTTAAAACCCAACTATGATAGATCGGGTTTGGGATACCAGTCTAAGTCTTCCAAGGCCAACAAAAAGAAATATGCTGGGAAGGCATATGATCATGGCAAGAAGGAGAAGTCCAAGGATGACAAGGGAGTGCCATCCAAAGGGAAAATGAGTGACTTAACCAAGGACAAGGTGTCCAAGGTTAAGAAGGTCAATTTTGTAGGCCAAGAATCACCGGAGGCTCACCGGTGTGGTCTAGTATGGGTTAAGTCACCTAGGGAGGTGGCTAAGGCTCAGAGCTCAAGGGGGAGCTCTAGGAGCCTTTGGGGTCCATGGTAAATGGATCTCAAATGTTTTTCTCCTAGGAAATTAGGTAAAATGTGTCAAAAGGGATTGGAAGACTTGGGTAAGTCTTAACCCTAGGTTTTGGCACATTCAAAAGAGGATTTAAGGAGAAAAAGGTGAAAATAGGGTGATATTTGATAAAATTAAGGTTTAATGGGAAAATACCAGATAATTCAATGCTAAGAATGTATTATGGTCAGAAATAAGAAGATACATCAAGGAGAAGCCTAAATTAGAACATTTAGAGGAGTTAAAATGATACAATTTAGGTAGAGTTGGATTTCGTGCCAATCTTGGGATCCGGAGTACATTTGTTTGGAAACGTATTTTTCTCAAGTAGACATTGGCCCCACAAATCTCCTCACAAAATTTCATAATTTTTGGAAATTTGTAAAATTATTGAGGGATTTCTGAAATTGGGCTAAAAAACTTGAAAATCAGGTATCAGTCGACTGCCCCAGGGGCAGTCGACTGGTCTCAAGCCCAGAAACTCTCTGTGAGTTTTGACAGTCGACTGCCATATAGGCAGTCGACTGATCAGTGAGAGGTTGCAAAAAGGGGATATTGGGTAGTGAGAAATTGCAAAATTGGATTATGGGTTATGGTTTGGATTTAAAATTCATGTTTATGATGTTATATTCCTTGAATGGAGTGTTATCTCATGGTTTATTGGTGATTGTATGAAATGAGACGATATGGATATTATGGATAATTCAAGGAAGATTGATAAGAGATAAGAAGGAGATTTCCTTTTATGTTGAGGATATTAAAAGGAAAGAGTTAAGGACATAAGAAAATGGATTTGAAAATTGATACAAGAGGTCAATCTTTTGAGGAAATTGGAAGTCGTACCAAAAGTCAAGCACACTTGATATTTTCATAGAATCATATGTTTCTAGGAAAAGGTATATCTTAGCAAGTGTGTTTGCAAACCTTTAGGTTGTTCAAGGGTTTTGTTGAGTTCTTTTTGGCACTAGGGATAAGGTTGCTTGGGAGCAATCCTTCATGGTGGCCAAGGGAGAAGAACTTGAAGGTTAGGTTGGGTAGAACATAACTTGTGTCATGATGTTAAGTTGGGTAGAACTTAACCTTGGAAAAATGAAAATTGGGTGAAGACATAGGTTAAGGGGGAGGTTGCTTCCTTGTTTGCCTTAATTTTCATAAGAAAGTTTTGGGTTTTGTGTCTAACGTGGGAACGGTGATAGATACATGGTGAAATGTATTTTTCCCAAGTAGGTATAGGTACCACAATATTCTCCACAAAATTTGGGAATTTTTCGAGATTTGTGAAATTTCTGGTGCATTTCTGAAAAATGGCCAGAAAACTGATATTCAGTGTATCAGTCGACTGCCAACAGGGGCAGTCGACTGCCCAGGGCTGATTTGTGTATCAGCAACTGGTTTTGAGTCCAAATGATAAAAAAAACAAGTGTATGGGGGTGTAGTGCACTGTGTTTAGGATCATTGGGGATTGCAAGAACCAATAATTGAGATATTATTGGGGTCTTTTTGATGTTAGGCAAAGGGGGAGAAGTTTGAGTTTAAGTTGGGAAACCAAACTTACCTTTGCAAGAAACCCTAGGTTTAGGGGGAGTTAAGATTTAGGGGGAGCATGGTTGCTCCATTCTTGGCGTAAGGGGAACCTTGGAGAGGTTCATAAAAAGCCTTTGTAAGTCCAATGTAGGGGGAGCTTGGGAGAAGCTTTAAAAAGCCCATTTTGGTTAAAAGTCCTCACTTGGAGAGTTAGGTGTGTAAAAGTCCTAGCTTGGAGGGCTAGGTGTAAAAATTCCTAACAAGGAGGGTTAGGTGTGGAAAAGTCCTAACTTGGAGGGTTAGGTGTAGGATGCCGTGGGATAGGATCCATGTATGCATTGCATATGCATTATTTTTGCTATTGACTACTATCTTGTTTCCCTAACTTAAACGTATTGCCAAACATCAAAAAGGGGGAGATTGTTGAGGCAATCTGTGGTCCGGAGTGACCAAGTGTTTTGATGTTTGGGCAAAGGGTTTAAGTTAGGTTTACCCTTGTTATCTCATATGTGTATGTTAAGTGTGCAGGATGTACAGGTTACACATATGGGCTTGACTGGACGGCCTCGGTATGGTGAAGGGTGGCATGGAGACAAGCTGGAGGCTTGTGTGCACCCGAGGGACCTTGGAGAGTAGGGACGATGAGCTGATGGGCACGGACTTTGAGGCATGCATGAAGGATGGCATGGAGGTAAGTTGGAGGCTTGCGTGCATCCGAGAGACGGGAGCCGAAGATGAAGAGGGCACGAAGGCAACAGTCGAGGCTGCGGAGGAGGAGCCAGTCGAGTCGTGAGGGTACGAGTGCTGTGTGATTGTACTCGGGAAGGGATCAGCTGGGGACCAGTCGACTGCTCTGGGAGCAGTCGACTGGTAGGTGGCTGAGAATTCTAACGTTGGGGTGCAACAGTCGAATTTCAGTGGCACCAGTCGACTGCCCTGGGGGCAGTCGACTAGTGGCGAGGGTTTCAGCCCGAGTCCTATTTAAAGCGGACTTCGTGGTGGCTGAGATTCTTGACGAATCTTGTATTGGTTAAAGGCAAGATAGTAGTCATTGTGCTCAAAGCTTTGATTGTGATTGTGGCGAGGTTTCTCCACCCACAAGGAGCGACGAGGGCTAGCCGGAGGTTATCCGGGGATTGATTCACCGACGGATTCTTGGATTAGTCACCTGTCCGGGGTGGATACCAAGTAAGTCGGTTTGTTAGCATTGTTCTATTGTTAGTTTATTTTTATTTGTATTTCCGCTGCGCTAACAATTTTGTAGAGAACAACGACAAATCGCTATTCACCCCCTCTCTAGCATGTTTATCGATCTATCAGTCATGTCAAATCGTGCAAGTGGACTATGATCCGACATGATGAAAAGGTTGAGTAGTACTAATCAAGGATCAAGTGGATAATTAATTTAATTGTCAGTAATTTAAATTAATTATCGGGCATTCAATATCTTAAACACGGGGAGATGGACGACTCATAATAGGTAGAGCCCATATGAAAATATGGGGGTTGGTGTGGAAGTTCAATGGGATCCTTTAGTGGAATGGATCTCCATAAATGGATCGGGTTTGGATCCATTAGCGAGCTAAGAACCAACTCCTCCTCATGGTCCCTACCTTAGCCCTATAAATACCCCATAGGAGTCATGATACAAGGTGAATAATTAATCCACAATTAATTGAGAATTAATCCAATTAATTTCAATTACCAAAACCCTAAAACCTCCTCTCCCTCTCTCACTCCTAGGTCACCGGCGCAAGGGAGAAGTAGTTTTCTTCTTCTCCTCCTCCCTATCACCTTCACAGGTCCTTGGTCGGCGTTCATAGGAAGAAGAAGAGGCTCTGCTCTTCTTTTGGTGATCGGCGGCGGCTGGAAGGTGGAGGAGAGGTGGCCGGCGGCAAGGTTTGAGCGGCGCCGGTGGTAAGGTTGAAGAAGGACTTTCGGGAGGAGAAGGATCACCTTCTCCTACTCCTTTTCTTCTTCCTTACTTGAGCATGCATAGTGGAGGAAAAAGGAGTCGTCGACGGTGAGGAATTTCCTTCCTCTAGCTCCGGCGACAGTGGGTTTAGATAAATTGCTGGCGGCGGCAATTTTGGGTTGGAGGAGGAAGAAAGGAGCTTCTACTCTATTCTTCTTCCGATTCTTCATCTTCACAACCTTCTTCTCGGTGCTGCCTTGTGGCCGGCGGTCCTTAGGAGCTTGAGCTCACCGCAGCACAAGGAGGAGAAGTGGATAGGTGGCCGGTGCAAGGAAACCCTATCTATCTAGGGTTTGTGTTGAGGCAAGGAAGAAGCTTGAAGAAAGGTGATTAATTCAAGGTCTTCGGTTACTCCACGTCTTGGTAGCTCATCGCCCACACGACGTTCAAGAGGGGAGGATCATAAGGTAGAAGACTCCGAGGTAAAAGGCGAGGTATACCTCACCCTAGCTCCTCTTGTTTTCTTGTTATTTCATGCATGTGTTTATTATTGCATCTGGTTAATTAATTATCATAAATTAGTTATTTTTTAATTAATATGATAATTAATTTATATCATGGACCCCGATAATAAACACAAAAATTGGTGATCCATTCGTCGTCTTTCCGCGGTCGATTAATTTGGAAAGTTACAAGACCTTAACTTTGGTTTTGGGTAAGTTGTGACTTGAATGAATTGACACGATGATGAGACGATCGTTTGGGAGACGAGTCTCTATTCGGATTAAATTTTTAATCCGTAGACATAGAGAGGTCTCTCATGTTTGACCCCGTGGCTGCTTAGGAAACCGCCAAGCCATACAAGGGTTTAGTCCCATCAATTGGTATCAGAGCAAGGTTTCTGATTTTGTGTGTTTAGGATTCAGTTAAGTTTTTGCACATTATCATGTACTTTATTTATGCTGGATAATTTTTGGATGTGCGTAGGCTAACTTTTTGTTGCAGGCACTAGATTCCAACTATTATGACATTAATAGAAATTTTATGTGATTGATTGTATGTTTTGTAATTAATTAAATCCTCGAGGTTGACGAGACTAAATTAGGTATTTAATTTTTGTAATTAAATATGACACCTATTTAGCCAAGCTTTTATTTATTTTTGATCTAGATTATATGTACACTCATTTGTGGAGTATAGGATCAATGGATGTAATTAAGTAGCTAGTCATCTCGGCTCGGAGACTCCTTCATGGTGGCTTGCGCATGGAAAGGATGGAGTGGACGAGGTGGCGACATGACTGGAAGCGTATTGGAGACCAAGGCCATAATAATTGGAAAAATCTAGGATTTTTCCTTAGTTATTATATTAGTTTATGTGCTTGTCGTGTGTGTGTGCATGTGAAAATCCTCAACGAAAATAACTAAGTAGGAGAGGGACCCTAAGGGTCCCTTGGCCTCCATTACAATCTGACAAGTAATGCGAACAAGCCCGCACGTTGGCTCTAAGTACCTTCCTCCATAACGGATAGGCTTGTTCTGCAGATCACTGGGTCAGAAAAGATTATAGAAAATTATTGAAAAACGTGTTACTTTCCCAACGGAAGACACATAATTGCAAATAATTTTCTTAGTGTCGTGTAATGGTAAACACTTAGATACTAGTTTTAGTATCCTCCCCAACGGAGTCACTGCTATTATTTATAGGGCCGAAGAGGACCAACTATTAATTTTACTTGTCAGAAAGTTAGGATGACAAGATAGTTAAATTAATGGGTAAAACCTACTCTCACAAATGTAGAGTTCGTATATGTCCACACTAATGTAGCATGTGATATTCTCGGTGTTTTGAGGTGACAATAAATTTTTGAAAATTTATTGTTTAGAGGAGTCAATTTATTTTCAAAAACTAAAGTGTGTGATTGTTGTGATTCTCAGGTATTTTAAAATGGATCTAGACCCACTTGTTTTAATTGAAAGAGAGAAAACCAATTAAATGCACCTAATAATAATATGGATTGGGAATTTAATCTGCACTTTGTCTCAACTGCCGAGGAACCCAAAAGAGATCTTGTCGATTTCTGTACCGAAAAACCTAGCGAGATTAATGATGAAGAGGAGTTTGAATATTTTAGGAAATGGTTAGAAGCGGATGAGACGACTGAGTGTCATCAAAATCAAGCTTCTTCCATTACTAGTGATAAAACATCTAAACTCGATGATCTCTTCGGGCATCAAAATCAAGCTGCTAGGTAAGAGGTCATGAAGAACTTGACAATGACCATCTTGGTTGAGGGTATGCCTGTAAGGGAACACACTCTCAAAATGATGGCTTGGTTGAAAGAGATGAAAATCCTTGGAGCACAAATCGATGGGGAAACCCAGGTCGATCTCATCCTCCAATCTCTACCAAAGAGTTTTGAGAAGTTTCGCCTAAGCTACAATATGGACAAGCGTTCATATTCGTGGGCAGAACTTCTGACAGAACTCAAGGCGGCAGAGGTGTTTTCTCTTCAGAGCTCACAGACGTTCATTGCTCAAGAAGTTTCTACTTCTAAACCGAAAGGAAAGAAGAAGAAGAAACATGCTGGGGCAAAGAAAGTAGCAGGATTACAGGGACCTCAGAGTTGCATAAAGAAGCCGAAAGACAAGTGATTTGTGTACAAGCAGTCTGGACATTGGAAGGCGGACTGTCCCCGCCGTCATAGTAATAATTCAGGTATACTTTTTCTCTTTTGTCGTTGTAACATGTTTAGCGGTGATATCTACCGGTACCTAGTGTGCAGATACGGATGCCACTAATCATGTTTGCATCCCTTTGCAGGGGATCCACTTCTTGTAACGCTCCCTCTACTCTTCACCAGAGCTCTCACTAGGCTTTTCAGGACATTCTTCGAAGAGTACATATTTGTACTCCTCAGCAGTAAGGACAATGTCCAGGTTTCTTTTCCAGTCTATATAGTTGGGTCCAGTAAGTTTGTTTTCCTTAAGTATGGTTGCTAGTGGGTTAAAGGTCATTTTGAAAATCCTAAGAATCACAACATACACTACTTTAGAATTCAAAAATAAATTGATTCCTTAAATCAATAAATTTTCGAAATCAACCAACACCTCAAACACTGAGAATTCGCATGTCACGTTAGTGTGGACGTATACGAATCCTACATTTGTTAGAGAAGGGTTTTACCCATTAATCTTATTATCTAGTCAACCTAACTTTTTGACAAATAAGATTAATAGTTGGTTCACTTCGGCCCTAAAAATAATAGCAGTGACTCCGTTGGGGAGGATACTAATATTTGTGTCTAAGTGTTTACCATTACACGACACTAAGAAAATCATTTCCGATTATGTGTCTTCCATTGGGGAAGTACACACGCTCTTCAATAATTTTCTATAATCTTTTCTGACCCAGTGATCCGCAGAACAAGCCTATCCGTTATAGAGGAAGGCACTCAGAGCCAATGCGCGGGCTTGTTCGCATCACTTATCAGATTGTAATGGAGGCCACGGGACTCTTAGGGTCCCTCTCCCACTTAGTTATTTAGTTTGAGGAATTTTACAAGCACACACACGACAAGCACATAACCAACATAATGAAAAAGAAAATCCTAGATTTTCCAACTTTCATGGTCTTGGTCTCCAATGCGCCTCCAGCCGTGTCGTCACCTCGTCCGCTCCTCCCTTCCTTATGTGCAAGCCACCTTGAGGGATCTCCGAGCCGAGATGACTAGCTAATTATTTACATCATTGATCCTATACTCCACAAAGGAGTGTAATAAAATCTAGATCAAATGTAAACAAAAAGCTCGACTAAACACGTGCTGTATTTAATTACAAAAATTAAATACTACCTAGCCTCGTCAACCTCGAGGATTTAATTAATTACAAAACATTGCACAACCATTTACATATATCAAATATTTGGCCATGATAAGTTGGAATCTTGTGCCTGCAACACAAAGTTAGCCTACGCACATCCACATATCATCCAGCAAAATAAAATGTATGAATAAATGCAAAAATTAACCAATCCTAAACACACAAAATCGGAAACCTCAACTCTGATACCAATTGTTGGGTATGACTTGGCGGGTTTCCCTAGCGAATACTTGGTCATCCTTGAGAGACCTCTCCATGTCTACAAATTAAAAATTAATCCGAATGGAGACCTGTCTCCCAACGACCACCTCGTCATCATATCGTTCGGTACGAATTACAACTTGGCCAATCACAAAGATCGTGCCTTGTAATTCTCCTAACCAAACGACCGCGGAAAAGACGACGAATGGATCACCGGTTTTTGTGTTTATAATCGGGGTCCAATTAATTAATTATTGAACATTAATTAGCAAATAATCAAACAACAATAATCAATTAATTTCCACATAAAATGACGAGGCAAAACCAAAGGAACAATAGGAACTAAGGAAGAGAATTATACATTCCCTTTACCTCGTAGCCTTCTACCTTATGTCCCTCCCCTCCTAGACGTCGTGTGGGCAACGAGCTACCGAGAATCGGAATCACCAAGGTGCTTCTCTCTTCTTCCTATCTTGGCCAAAAACCTAGGACCTCCTCTCCACTTGCTACCGGCCCAAAACCTAGTTGTGGTCGGCGCCGCCGCCCCTCCTTCTTGCTCCCAGCTCACGCACGGTCAAGAGGAAGAGAAGAGCAAGGTGAGGAAGAAAGAATGGAAGAAGAAGATGAGATAAACTCTCCTCAACAATCCAAACAACCACCCAACTCTCCCTCTTCCTTCTCTCTATCGCCGGCCAACTTCAAGGGAGAAGAAGTGCCGCTGGCGGTGGTTTTCTCTCCTTCCAATGCCATGCGCGCCCTTAGGGGAAGAAAGGAGAAGGTAGCTGAGGGAAGAAGAAGAGACCAAGCCTCTTCCTTCACCCCCACCGAATGCTTTCTTCCTCCTATGTGCCGGTGCCCACCTTTGAATTAGGAGAGAGGAGATGAGAGAAAAGAGGGAGAGGCTTTAGGGATCTCTTGTGTATTGGATTAAGCCTTGGTTTCATGATCTCATGGGGTATATATAGGGATAAGGCAGGGACCAAGAGGAGGAGTTGGATCTTGGCCTGCTAATGGATCCAAACCCGATCCATTAATGAAGATCCATTCCACTAAAGGATCCTCATTGAATTACCTCACCAACCCCCATATTTTCATATGTGCTCCACCTATTATGAGTCATCCATCCCCCCGTGTTTAAGATATCAAATGTCCGTCGATTAATTTAAATTACTGACAATTTTAATTAATCGACTTCTGGCTCCTAGACTAGTACCACTCAACCTTATCATCATGTCAGATCAAATCCACCTGCAGGGTTTAACATGATGAACCTTTTGAGCTCATCAAGGGGGCATCATCATCATCCCGATTCACCAGGACACGAATTCCATCAATAATCAATGGCACACCATATAATTAATATTATTTCCCAACTTATCTGTAACGACCCGGCCCATTTGGCGGTCTCGACCGTCGACCGTCGACCGTGCCGTTACCAATACTAGGTCTTCCCACTCCTGGGCGTGGATTTTTGCCTTCCCAGGATTCGAACTCTAGACCCAGGCTTAAATCTAGTTCTTTGTGAATCCTGAATACCAATTGAGTTAGCTCAATTGGTATTCAGGATTCACAAAGAACTAGATTTAAGCCTGGGTCTAGAGTTCGAATCCTGGGAAGGCAAAAATCCACGCCCAGGAGTGGGAAGACCTAGTATTGGTAACGGCACGGTCGACGGTCGACGGTCGAGATCGCCAAATGGCATAACTACGAACTCATAATGTCCGTATCTGGTTCGGGAAGCCGTCTTCGGTATATCCTCCTTTTTCACCAGATCTCAGGTCAATCTTAGAGAAAACCGTGGCTCCCTTCAGTTGATCGAACAGGTCATCTATCCTGGGTAGAGGGTACCTGTTCTTGATCGTCACATTGTTCAGCGCCCGATAGTCGATACACACACACATCGAAGCTTCATCCTGCCGCTTCCAAGTAAGAGATCCTAACCTCGCTTTACTTTATTTCATGTACAGTAATGATTATATGGAGATGATTAATGCTTGCATAACTAGCATAACCAATGAAAGTAGTGTTAACTCTTATGTGGTCATTTATCACCTGTATGATAGATATGGCTAGAGGACGTAGCAATCGGGGTAATGAGACAGCACTCCCACCTAATATGATCACAGATCTGCAGCGTCAGGTCACTGAACAACAGTAGATAATAAACACTCTGATGACCCAGCAGGGGAACACTGCAACCCCGCAGGGAAGTCAGAATGTGATACCTACTGAGCCTCCAACTGCACAGGCACCCCCGGACACTCCGTCCCGAGGAGTCCGATAGGAGGCCTATCTGATTCAGTGGCAGAGATTGAAGCCGGAAAAGTTCTCTGGCACCTGCGAGCCCTGGGACGCCCAGGCCTGGCTCAAGGCAGTTGAGAGCACAGTGGAATTATTAGACTGGCCCGAGCATGAGAAAATTAAATGTGTCTCGTTCTGCCTCACTGGCGATGCCAGGATGTGGTGGGAACGGGTAAAAGTTAGAAGGTCAGTGGATCAGATGAAGTGGAAGGACTTCGAGTCTGAATTTCTGGAGGAATTCTTTAATATGAGAGTCACAAACAGGCATTTTGCCAATCGGAATCGCAGATAGGGAACTCTACTGCGACCTGATAGTGCTTGATATGCAAGATTATGATGTGATATTGGGCATGGATTTCTTGAACAAATACGGCGCCTCTATCGAGTGCCGTAAACGGAAGGTTATCTTCCGACCTGAGGTGAGAATTCTATTTGAATTTATCGGAGAGCCGAAGAAGAGGACAAGCAAATTCTTATCGGCTCTGAAAGCAAGGAAGATGTTAGAAAATGGATGCTCTGGGTTCCTAGCTCATGTGGTTGCTACCAGTCCTATAGAGGGCCCGAAGCTAGAAGACGTCAAAGTCGTATGCAATTACCCAGAGGTATTTCCCGATGACCTACCAGGGTTAGCACCTGAAAGAGATATAGAATTTGCAATTGAGTTGGTTCCTGGTACTAACCCCATTTCTAAGGCACCGTACCGTATGGCGCCGACGGAATTAAAGGAATTACAGGGACAGTTACAGGAGCTGCTTGACAAGGGACTCATCCGCCCTAGTCATTCTCCCTGGGGAGCTCCCGTACTGTTCGTGAAAAAGAAGGATGGGTCGATGCGAATGTGTATCGACTATCGGGCGCTGAACAATGTGACGATCAAGAACAGGTACCCTCTACCCAGGATAGATGACCTATTCGATCAACTGAAGGGAGCCACGGTTTTCTCTAAGATTGACCTGAGATCTGGTGAAAAAGGAGGATATACCGAAGACGGCTTCCCGAACTAGATACAGACATTATGAGTTCGTAGTTATGCCATTATTGTAACGACCCGGCCCATTAGGCGGTCTCGACCGTCGACCGTCGACCGTGCTGTTACCAATACTAGGTCTTCCCACTCCTGGGCGTGGATTTTTGCCTTCCCAGGATTCGAACTCTAGACCCAGGCTTAAATCTAGTTCTTTGTGAATCCTGAATACCAATTGAGCTATAGCTCAATTGGTATTCAGGATTCACAAAGAACTAGATTTAAGCCTGGGTCTAGAGTTCGAATCTTGGGAAGGCAAAAATCCACGCCCAGGAATGGGAAGACCTAGTATTGGTAACGGCACGGTCGACGGTCGACGATCGAGACCGCCAAATGGGCCGGGTCGTTACATTATCGGGCCTATCGATTTAACAGAATAAATCTCACCCATTGATAAATCAAAGAAATAATAATTAATTATATGTGCCCGTTATTATATCAGGATTTAGGGATTGTACTCCATAATAAATTCGAGATCCAATTCAATTATCAAGTCAGTACAAATTGGATGATCTTTAGTTTTGGTCCTGCTCAATGCTCACAAAGCACACTAGTGTAATTCTATGGTCAAGATAAACCACACCTAATTACACTACAAGCATCCCGATGGTTTGTCCAAATCAATCTCGGTTGTCAGCCTCTTTCTTATACTAGGCAAGGAACTGATAACATGATCTTCCATATGACACCACACACCATGTTATCTACAATGCAAAGTAAAGGACTTTTATGCCAGTACTAATATAAACAAACAACTAGTGTTGTTGTGATTCTCTTTTCAAAAATAGATGATCTCATATATAAAAAGTAGCAAGTCTTTTAGTATATACATCTAACATAAAAATATATCAAATCTACACTCATCACATGACCATGAGTGTTGGGCTTGGTTTATCTACATGCCACGAGTGTTGGGCTTGGTTTATCTACATGCCACGAGTGTTGGGCTTTGTTTCTCTACATGCCACGAGTGCTGGGCTTATCTACAAGCCATGAGTGCTTGGCTTCTCTGAATAGCCGTGAGTGTTTGGCTTTCTTGCATCTTGTCCACCCGGCCACCAGTGTAATGGTAGCAAGACTGCACACAGATCAAGTCAATACATCATGTGCATATGATACATTGTTACATTTGGTTGTGTCTGTTGCATTTGATTGAGCTATGGTTGCTACATATGTTTGTCATGCACATATAGGTGGTATATTACATATGATATTGAGATCTTATATTACTTGTGTGTACTAGCATATCGGTGGATGGTTTTTTGGGGTTTTGACCTTATTACCCGTAGGTTAGACTGATTCTAGTATGTACATTCATTCAGTAGTTCAATTCTATATTCTAATGCTCCTTTGAGACTATATCTAGTTTGATTCTATACTGCTTGCTTTAGCTTATTGATCGTCATGCATATCTTTTCTCTATACCTATGGAGTTCGCCCAGACTCACCATCGCTTGCTATATTTTTATTTTCAGGTTGATGTTGTTATTCTTAGAGTGGCCAGGAGAAGCCCGATAGCCATGTAACGCTCGCTTTTTTTTTTTCATAAAGCGGCGTTACGCTAACATATTTAGGGCATGTGAGCATCGTAAGGCAGCGGAATAACTTAAACTTACACATACATGCACCTAACTATCCTTGCTAACTTGGTGACATGGGAACTTAGCATTTTAACATCATACTTAACATCATATCATAAGGTCACATAGTCATCCATCAAGCACACAAGTAGCAAGTGTAAGTTGTTTAGACAACACCATCATAAAATTAGCATAAAACTTGTAATTATGTATTTCCTTGGCCAAGTCACTACCACACACACACATTCTTGCCCCTCCTGCTACTTCCTTATTGTCCTCTCGCTTGATCTGCGGTATGAGGAAATAAAACTATAAGCACATAGGCTTAGTAAGACTCTTTCCTACTCACTAAACCATTCGTCATTTTAACATAAGCACATGAAACATTAACATGACTTAGTGCCTAACATAGAACCTAAACATGTAACATCATTCAGCATGACATAGTTCTTAGCATAAAACATGAGCATAAATTATACTTAACTTGTCATGTCACATGGCATAAATGTAAACATAAAGTACACTTACTAGGCATAATTCATGGCATGAATTTTTTTTAACATAAAACATGGGCATGTTCTTAACCTAACATAAGCATAACCTTTGCTATCATGGCATAATTCTTAACATAAAACATAAGTATAATTCCTAACTTAAACATGGGCATACACTTAACATAAACATGAGCATACATTTGCTATCATGTCATAATTCTTAACATAACACATGGGCATATTCTTAACATAAACATAAGCATAATATTCGCTATCATGGCATAATGCATAGCATGAATGAATGCATGAGTTGAATGCATATACATAAGGATGCTTAATTTAAAATCATACTTTCTTTTAAATACTTAAACATAATCATAACATCATTGGGGTCCCCGGCTTGTACCACATACATACATCATATGCGCGCATCCCTAAGTAAATATGAGGTAGCTAGTCTCGACCTACTAGGGTAAGGACAGCTACGGTAGTCCTAGAACCGGGGCGTTCTTAAGGTGCCCATCCCTGTTGGACAGCTTCGGTAGTCCCAGAACCGTGGACAGCATAGTCGGTAGTCCAGAACCGGGGCGTTCTTAAGGTGCCCATCCCTTGGACCCATACTTCGGTCCGGTACAAGCCCATTCATAAAGTAAAATACTTCACATGCTTCATCATTCATAGGACATTCATAGCATATTCAAACATAACATAACCTTTTTACATGAAGCATGACATAAAGCATGCTTGACCTTTCATTGTTCATACTTAATGCATAGCATCATGATGGCCTAAAGGCATGAGCATTATCTTCATTCATAAAACATGGCATGCATCTTTATTTATAAAACATGGCATGCTTACATAAAACATCATTCTTGTTTATAGTGCTTACATTAACTTTATTCATAAATATGGCATGCTTACATAAAACATCATTCTTGTTCATAGTGCTTGCATGATCATGGCATATAAGGTAAGCATTGCATTATATTCATTAAACATGACATGTTTACATAGACCATTGTCCTAATCCATAGAGCTTGCATGATCATGATACATAAGGTAAGCATTGCATTTCATACAGAAGCATGGTATCCATCACAAGCATGCATAGGTAGGACTTCTCTAAACATGCTACATACTATCTAAGTGCATGGCATAGAACATAAGACATTCATGAACAAACCCTATTAAGCATGGCATCTAACATAAACATATCAAACATGAAACATAACACTTAAGGTTAGGGTTATAGGTAACATACTTTCTACCACATGCTTGAACCTATATATATACATCATAATAAGCCATAAACAATCATTCTTGAAACCCTAGCTCCACCTAAACCCCAATCAAGTGGCTTGGCCGAAACTTGTAAGGAAGGGGCTCCATCATTCAAGTGATATGTAAGGTAGCATAGGAAAAGGAAAAGACCATACATTACTCATAAGGTCATAGGAAGCTATTAGGGCTCATGTTTAGGGTTAACCCTAACTCCTAGCCCTTCTTCATGGGGTTGGCCGAAACATACAAGGGCCATGGGTGCATGAATAATTTCATAAAATTTCCAATTAACCATCTAACACCTTCCATACCATACCATAGGAGCCATTGGAACCCTTACTTGAGGTAATCCCTAACTCCTTGCCCTAGGACCCTTCTTGGCCGAAACTTTTAGGGTCACAAGGCCTTGTGAAAATTCACATAGATCACCTTCAACCTCCCCTTGTATCATGAGGATGCACAAGGTACATACTTGAAGGGTTAGGTCCAATCCTAACCATGGACTCATGGTGAAGGTCCCAAACCCTAAAGGGTCTTAGGGTACCCTACAAATTTCCCTAAATTATATTCTATTCTATATTCATCATGAGAACACATTAGAAAACATGAGAGATATTTTTAACATCATTTTTGAACCCAAAAACATGGTGGCCGAAAGTTCAAGGACCAAGATCATGGTTTTTTTCTCAACATAAAACCTAAACGAAACTTCATAATATGATAAACATCAAGGGGAACTATCATACCACAGGTGAGGGAGTCTTACCTTGGGTTTTCTTGATTTTTCACCTTGAATATAGAGAACCAAAAGAACTTCTTAGACCTTAGGTCACCTCTAGCCCTTGTAGCCTTGTGAAACCTTTAGATCTTGAAGATGAGGCCTTCTTGTGGAGCTTTTCCAAGGGAAAATCCCACTTGTGGGTTTCGGCTAGAGGGAGGAAGGAGGAGGAAGAAGAGTGGCTTGTAGATGAAGGAAGAAAAGTAACTCCCATGCCACCTCCCTCATTCCTTTATACTACATTAAGGAGGGTAAGTGAAGAGTCATGGTGTCTCTTCTCTTGATGACTCTTCATTTTCCTAAGCCTTAACTAAAATCCACTTCATTCCCTCATAGCACTCCCTTGCTAGGTGAATTGGTTAGCACATGCATGATGGTAGACTAGGTCCAAGGTTCAATCCTTGGTGCATGCACTTTATTTTTATTTTCTTTTTTTCTTATTTTCAAAAATTCCCTAAAACTCACCCATAATCATGCTAATATTCTTAATTAAAATTCTTTTAGATTTATATTAAATTCTACCTAATTAAAACCCATTTTTGGAGCTCATATAAGGCTCATTAGTACTTAACTTCTCAATTTAAATAGGAAAACCATGCTAAAACTAGGCTAAACTTTTCATACTAGTATCTCTAGGTTCCTCGAACACTATCTAGACATGATTAATATTTTAAAGGAAATATTGAGAAAATTTTCCGGGTCGTTACAAGCCAGTCCCAACCCGTCGTGCTGGTTATAGTTTTTGGCTTGTATGACTTTGGGGTACTTTTGTATTTCTTTTCAATCTTGTGAACTTGTATCATGTTTTGATTGTGGTTGTATGTTTCTATGCCCCGAAGGGGCTTGTGATGATGTTCACGTGTGGTAAGTCGTACTAGTATGCAACTTTAGTCGGTTGGTGTTATTTGTATTGTTTCACTTTACTATTTGTTGTTGTTGCCAACCGTGTGGGCTGAGATATTTTTTGTAGCCATGTTGGCCTTGTATATAGGATTCAGATGTCCACCATATAGGTGAGATGCTGTTTGTTTTTCATCAGACGTGCAACTCCCCAGCGCGTGATATCTTGCCTTTTCCTACCTCGTGTCTCCAATCTCTCTTGTCTTTGCTCTCAATTGTGATCTCCCATGGCGCCCAAGGCCAAGAAGAAGCCCATGGAAAAGAAGCTCGCCACATCGGACATGCTGGCGGAGGAGAAGGATAAGAAAGCTGCTGCTAAAAAGCCCTGGAGGAGAAGAAACCTAAGGCCGGCAAGAGTTTCCCCTCGAAGGATGGTGTTGCCACCGGAGATAAGAAAAGGAAGGCCAAAAAGAAGGGAACCGAGAACTACAAGAGATAGATATTCAAGGTTCTCAAGCAGGTGCACTCGGATATCGACATGTCTAGCAAGGCCATGTCGATCATGAATTCCTTCTCAATGACATATTCAAGAAGCTCGTACAAGAGGCCTCCCACCTTTCTCACTACAACAAGAAGCCCACCACTACATCACACGAGATCCAGACCTCCTTTCGCCTAGTTCTCCCCGAAGAGCTCACCAAGCATGCAGTCTCTGAGGGCACCAAAGTCGTGACCAAATTTACCAACACCTAATCCAAATCCTTTTAATGGATCCTCGATGAAGCGCAAATTCTAGGGTTTTTAGTGATGTTGCACTTCTCATTTGTTTTCACTTTTTGATGGTAGATTAATGCTTATGAAACATACTGCCTCGACATAATAACCATGGATGACTATCCTTCATTTTACTGTTTGGTTGATTAATGTATGATGAATTGGTGTGGCGATAAAAAGAAGCAACTATTTTTGAATCAATTTATATTAGCTTTTTAGAAATGTGTTGATGATATCCATATTTTAGATAGGAACTTTTTATATCATATTAAATTATTAATAACCAATATTGTTAGTGTTGAAAGCACCAAATCGAACTTGATTTTGATAATGACAAATCTAATCTTGACTATCTCATTTAGATCATTGGATCTTGTGTTCTATCAGTAGCCTAGAAGCATCTCTGGGTTCTCATACGATCTGGTTGCCCTGACCTTACCTATGGTCCCCTAGAACTGTAGAAATTTACTTCCCTATAATTTTTACACGTAATGAGTATGATATAAAATATTAAATCACACGCACTTACCTTAGCTAAATATTCAACTCTCAGATGACCCATCTAATGTGAGTTGTCAATCTTCAACGCCTAGCTAACTATACTTGGACTTGTTTGTCAAGATTTTAGTTTTGAACTGACTCCACTTGGACTTGATCCACCAAGCTAGTTTCCAACTAGGATTTGCTTGTTTGGTTCCTAACCAAAACATAGCTCCTACCTACTTCCTAATCAGGACTTCAATTTCCTAGTTTCGCTAGGACTTAGCTTTTTTTTAACCTGTGGGGAGATGGAGTGGTTGAGAGCAGTAGGATATCAAGGAAGGAGGAGGTGGCAGACTCATGTGGGCCATAGACTTGTGTGGGTGTGAAGGATTAGAACTCTACCAAATTCTCAAAGGCAGGACAGCCCCTCTACAATGCATATGATCAGAAGCTCTGCCAAATTGTTGTAGATAAGAGACACTACAAAAAGCCCTCATTTGTGATAAATATTTTTGAAAATTTTGTTGAAAAATAAATTTGGGATAAATTTTGCAATAAAATTTTTTTGTCGCAAATATATGGTTGAAAAATTTTGCGATGGAAAAATAGAAATTCGTCATAAAATTTACAACAAATAATATTTTGTCACAAAATTTGTTACAAAATTAGTGATTAATTTTGTAACTAAAATGAATTTTGTTGCAATTCTGCGATGAAAATCAATTCCATCGTAAAATTTGCCACAAACATAATTTCGTTGCAAAATTTGCGACTAATATGATTATCTATCAAATGGATTCAGAATAGTCACAAATATTTGTGGGATCGTTGTAATCGATAGAGGGGGTGAATATCGATGACTTAAATTTTTCGAAAATAGAGAGAATACGCAGCGGAAATTAAAATAATGCTAACATCTTTTCTTTTTACTTGGTTTGGAGTCTGTAACGGCTCCTACTCTAAGGCCCACTCCTTGACCATTTTCGATGGGCAATTTTATATTTCGAAAATGGTATACAAGTGAAAGCTTTGAATACAGAATTAAATAATAAAATACAATTATATCGATGACACTGAGGAAATGGCGAAGACTCTCGAGCAGCGTGTCGTCGATCTTGATCGTTGTCGGCGTGGGAAACTCGAGCACGAAAGAATGATGGAGCATGTTTGAGTGCTTGAGTTGGAAAAAAGTTGTTCTGAAGTAAAGGGGTGAAGCCACTTTTATAGTGCCTTCTTGGGCGCCTGATAAGGCCTGAGGCGCCTGCTATGTCACCGAAACTGGCGTGTGCTTATCTGAAACTTGGCCAAACCTTATCTCTAGTCTTGGGTGCCTGGGAGTGCTGAGGCGCCTAATGGCTTACGGGCGCTTGAGAAGCTGACGTGGCGAACCTGCAGCTCACTTCTCCGTTCGCTGGAAAACCCCTTCTGGGGCGCCTGACACCTCTTAGGTGCCTGGGTTCTCGAGCGCCTGAATCCTTTCAGGCGCCTGGGATAGCAGCAACTTCTTCTTTACAGTCCTACAACCACGGTTAGTCCAAGAGCAATATAATATGAAAAATATATGCATGACTAACAGCTAGAGCTGTCTTAGTTCTTACTTTGGATTTCAAATGAAATCCTAGGTCGAACCGACGCCTACTGTTCCCTCTTTCGGGGAACACATCCTCACCTATTCCACTCTAGACAAGTTACCTTTTTGCCAACCGGCTCCTCCGGTTGGACTTTTGTTCAGCCTCCGAGACTGCCGGATCTCGAGACGTCCGTACCTCGACCATCCTCTACTTCTATCTACAATCCTCGCTCGGCTAAGACACCTGCCCAATCTTCAGGATCAGGACTTCGGTGCCCAGTCCACGACCAAGACTTCTGGCCCAATTCCACGAAGTAGTTCTTCGTGCTCAACCCTTGGTCAGGTCTTCGGTGCCTAGCCCTCGGTCAGGTCTTCGTGCCCTGTCCTCAACAAGGACTCCATGCTCAATCCTACATGTCAAGACTTCATGCCTAGCTCAACTAGCACTTTCCTTCTTACTGAATGAAACACATTAGATCACAACATAAATATAACTTTGAGCCCTTTGCTATTATCAAAACAAGGTTCGATCTGGTGCTTCCGACACCAACAATCTCCCTCTTTTTGATTTATAGTAACCTAGTTCAAAAGTTAAGTTAAAAATAACATGAATAAAAGTTAATTCACAGTCAAGCATAAAGTTTAAGATAAAATTTTCATTCTCCCCCTTGATTAGTAATTTCCTCCTTTTAGGACATTTCAAAAGTTTTGAAAAAATCTTAGAAAATAGAAGAATTACATAAAGCTCCCCCTTGATTTGAAATCCTCCTCCTGAAGCTTTTGAAAACATGCAATTTTCCTTTTTGAAAGATTTTTCTAATGTTTGAAAAGAATTTTAAGTATTACAAATTCATTACAAAACCTTTTAAGTTAAAGAAAAGACTTGTTAATGAGAAAAGCTTTCGAATAAGGGAAAAACTTCTTTGAGGAAAACTTAATTTTTCTACTCTCCCCCTTTGCCAATTTTTAACTTTAACTTCACTTTTCTTTAATTTTGACTTCACTTTTTTACTCTCCCCCTTTGTCATATATAAAAAAAACATTATTTTTGAAAAAAAACATATTTTTTAAAGAAAAGTTTTATTAAGTGAAGAAAAAAAATTGAGTATCAGAGTCGATTAGTCTTGCAAAATAAATCAAGAATGCAACTGAATTATGAACTAAGCAAAATTAGTAGTAATGAACTAAGTTGATAATCCTAGTGAGTCCAAGCATGATAAGCAAAAAAGTGCTTAAAGCATATAATGATTTATGTCTAAACTTGAGTCAATAAGTTTAAGTTTAGAACTTCTAGTTACCTATTGTTGATTCCAAGTATGATTTGAGTCTAACATAGGTCAATAAGTCTAAGTTCAGAACTTTTAGCCACTTATTTTTCTCCTTTATTGAGAATAAAATATCTTAAGTAAAGGAAAAATTTTCTAAAAAAATCCTAAGTAGAAAGATTTTTTGAAAGAGTTTTCTAAGAGGAGTATTTTTGAAAAATATTTACACTTAAGTAACATGCTCCCCTTTAAATTATGATTCTCTCCCTATTATCTTGAAAGTTTGTATATTTCCCCCTCCTTTTTTTTGAGATGATTATTGAAGGAACATTGAAACGATTAAAAAAATATTTTGAGGGGTCTTCCTTTTTTTTTAAAAAAAAACTAAGTATCCTTTTTCAGAAAATATTATAAGGAATTCTTAGTATTTGAGAAAGAAAATTTGAAAATCTATGTACTTTATTGATTTGAATTTCTGACACAATCCTAGGAACCTTATTAACCATAAGGAAATTTCCTATGTGTCTTTCCAATCAAAATAAAGTATTTTTAATATGTGTATTCCTCCCCAATCAAAATAAAGAAATTTTGAAAAATAATAAATTTCTTGGTTTAGATTCCTCCCCGATCTGACACAATCCTAGGAATCCTTGTTAACTACAAGGAAAACATTCCTATATATCATAGAGATTTTGCCAACCTCAAAGGTTTTCAGAGACATTCAAAAGAAGAAAATATTTTTTTAAAAATGTTTTGGTAAACAAAAATATTGTATTTTCATAGTGGTTTTTTAAAAGATAGTGCAATTTGAAAATATAGTATTTTTGGATCTTCTAATACTTCTTTTAATTTGAACTCCCCCTAAACCTGACACAGTCCTAGAAAGATTATTGACCACAAGTTAATCTTCCTCTGAGTCTTAGAGTTTGATTCAAATAAAAAGAATTTCAAAATATTAAAAAGACTAAGTTTAGAAAAAGCTTTTGAAAACTACTTTTATTTAAATATTTGAAAACAAATTCTTCTTTTATCTCTCCTTTTAAATAAGGTAAACATTATAAAGAACTGAAAATGAGAAATTCTATATTTAATATAATTTTGAAAATTACCACAAGAGTTAGAAATACAAGAGAAATTTTGAAAAAAATACTCAAGTCCGAAAAAAAAATATAAATATCAAAGCCCGGACTATAGATTTTTCTAAGTAAAAATGAAATAAAAGAAATTCTAATTGAAACTCAAGGTGACTTTTGCAAGACTTATTTTTCTAAAGAAAACAAATTGATTGTCCAAAATAATTTCTTTGTATAGAAATATTTTCAGGTAAGTGAACGAAAGAAACCTAAAACATTTAATGAATAAGTATAAGTACAATGATTTAAAAAATTAAATCATAGATTGAAAAGTTAAATTTTATTTTTGATAATTTTGAAATTAATTAAAAAGTTAAATTTCAATTTTGAAAAATTAAGTTTGAGTTTTGAAAAATATTAAGATGAATTTTGAAAAGTATTAAGATGAATTTTGAAAATATTATGTTGAATTTTGAAAAATATTAAGTTGAATCTTGAATTTTTTTAAAAAATAAATTTTGAAAAATATTAAGTTGAATTTTGAAGATTATTAAGTTGAATTTTGAAGATTATTATGTTGAATTTTGAAAATTATTAGGTTAAATTTTGAAAAATATTAAGGTAAATTTTGAAAATTATTAAGTTGAATTTTGAAAATATAAGTTTAAATTATGAAAAATTATTAAGTTGAATTTTGAAAAGATAATTTTATATTTTGAAAAATTATAAGTTGAATTTTTAAAAATTAATTTGAATTTTAAACTTAATTAAGTTTAATTTAAAATTTTAATTTGAGTTTTAAAAAAAATTAATTATGTTAAATTTGAAAAAATTAATTTGATTTTTAACATTAATTATGTTGAATTAAAATTGTAAATTAGGTTTAATATATTAAAGGTAAAATTAATTCAACTGATAGGGTTGGTTGGGTTGGACTAAATCATTTGGTCCTAAACTTCTCACCCATTTCTAAGTGACAAAACAGGGAATCGTTATCTGTTTTTGTGAGATGCATTAATTTTATCTTTGATTTTATATTGACACTATGATTTAATTGAATCTTGTGTTCGATTCAAGTTTAACAATTAATAATTTGAAACTAGATTTCAATAATTAGCTTCCAGGTCTTGGCGAGGCACAGGGGTCTTCTTGGTTATCAGTGCAACGATCCTTTCCTAGATAAAGTCTTTTAAAGAAATTCTATTTCTAGATTACTCTTTGAGAAACCCTGGTCTAACTAGTTGGGGATGAAGCGAGGTAGCTTCAGCTAATTCCATCGGACTAAAAAGACCAAATAGGGTACGCGTTACCCTACTTATCTCCTTAGACAAGCTTGCCAAACATATTATCATCTTGCCCCACTCTAATATCAGGTTGTGCAAGTTTCAATTAAGTCAGGTCCTTATCTAACCATTTCTAATCCTAAGAAAAAAAAATCTTTAAGTAAAATCACAATGAGGTGAAATTTCTAGATTTTCTAAGTTAGCAGGATTATTAGTTAATTGTTCTAGTTTATCAATTTTAATTTTTAAAATCTCATTTTCGTCTTAATTTTCTAAAATTTGAATTAATTAATGATTTAATTATGTTAATTGAGCATGCATCCATATCTAAATTTAACCAAGAGTGATTAGGTAAGATATTAGCATCTATTGTAAATATTAGATTTTCATATAAAGTAAATTTACCCATCTCGGTTGGTTGTCCTAGATCCTTTGGTCTTCCCTCTATGCATTCATCTTTGTAGTGTTCAAACTTCTGGCACTTGAAGCATTGAATGTGACTTTTGTCCTTTTGTGCTCCTGGAACTGGTTCCTCGTCGATGTCGGTGGTGTCGTTCATATCTTACGAGTAGGACACTTATTTTTTTAGTGCCCTCTCTCCTTGCATTTGAAACAAATTATATGATTTTTGAAATTGGAATTTACAAATTTATCTTTTGAATTCTTGTTGAGAATCTCCCCTTGAATGTTGTCGTCTCGGATCTTGATTCTGGTTCAAATTCGGCTTGGATTCGGGTTCAGACTCTGTCTTGGCTATTGTGCTTGTACTGAGAGTGCAAGATAGCTCACTTGAGCTTGTTCTTCATCATCTGATTCTTCCAATGATTCAGGCAGCACACCATCTAAGACCTCAATGTCAGAAGTCTCTTCGTGTAGGTCAATCAACATTTTCCACAACTCTTTAGCACATTCGAATGATCTGACCTGCATCAATTCTTCATTGGTCAGGCCACATTGTAGGATCACTGTTGCCTTAGCATCGATCTCGATTTTTCTCAGTGTTAGTTCGTCTATTTTATCCCAAGCAATTATTGTTCCATCTTCTGTTGGTATTGTTAATAGAGAATAAAGGTGGGATTCGATTAGATCCTTCCAAGCTCTGAAATTCTTGCTAGAGAACAAAGGTGGACGAACATAGTTCCATTCTTGATTTGCCATTGTATATAAACCTTGCACACACAAGAAACAATAAAGAAGGTACCAAGACTTGGTCTTGGATTAGTAGTGTGAGAGAGAAAAAAATAGCTCAAAAAGTATTGCATGAATTTCGAGGCAAAATAAAAAAAATAATAATAAAATTTATGAAAATTTAAAAAAATGATGGTTTTATCAATTCTAACTAATGGTGAAAAAAATGAGAATTCAAAATTGAAAAAGGCGTAGGAATATTTTAAACCCTACACAAATATATTTTTTATTTGAATGAAAAGGCGAAAGAAAAAAAATCTGAAAAAAATGCTTAATTGGTGGTTTCACCAAGATTGAGCCACCCGATCTGATACCACTTGTGGGATTGTTGTAATCGATAGAGGGGGAGGGTGAATATCGATGACTTAAATTTTTGAAAACAAATAGAATACGCAACGGAAATTAAAATAATGCTAACACCTTTTCTTTTTTACATAGTTCGGAGTCTGTAACGGCTCCTACTCCAAGGCCCATGGTCCTTGACCATTTTTGATGGGAAATTTTATATTTCAAAAATGGTGTACAAGTGAAAGCTTTGAATACAAAATTAAATAATAAAATACAATTTTATCGGCAACACTGAGGAAATAGCGAAGACTCTCGAGCAGCGTGTCGTCGATCTTGAACATTGTCGGCACGGGAAACTCGAGCACGAAAGAATGATGGAGTGTGCTTGAGTGCTTGAGTTGGAAAAAAGTTGTTCTAAAGCAAAGGGTTGAAGCCCCTTTTATAGTGCCTTCTTGGGCGCCTAATAAGGCCTGAGGCGCCTGCCACATCATCGAAACTGGCGCGTGCTTATCCGCAGACTTGGTCAAACCTTATCTCTGGTCTTGGGCGCCTAGGAGTGCAGAGGTGCCTGATGGCTTACGGGCGACTGAGAAGCTAACGTGGCGAACCTGCCAGCTCAACATCTCCATCCGCTAGAAAACCCCTTCTTGGGTGCTTGACACCTCTCAGGCGCCTGGGTTCTCAAGCGCTTGAATCCTTTCAGGCACCTGCGATAGCAGCAGCTTCTTCTTTTCAGTCTTGTAACCAGATTTAGTCCAAGAGCAATATAATATGAAAAATATATGCATGGCTAACAGCCGAAGCTATCTTGGTTCTGACTTTGGATTTCAAATGAAATCCTAGGTTGAACCGACGCCTACTGTTCCCTCTTCCGGGGAATACGTCCTCACCTACTCCACTCTAGAGAAGTTACCTTTTTTGTCAGCCGGCTCCTCCGGTTAAACTTTTGCTCGGCCTCTGAGACTGTCGGATCTCAAGATGTCCATACCTCGACCCCCCCTCTACTTCTATCCACAATCCTAGCTCGGCTAAGACTCCTGCCTGATCTTCTGGATCAAGACTTCGGTGTCCAGTCCACGACCAGGATTTCTTGCCCAATTCCATGAACCAAGTCTTCGTGGCCAACCCTCGATCAGGTCTTCGGTGCCCAATCCTCAGCCAGGTCTTCATGCCCAGTCTTCGACCAGGACTTCATGCTCAACTCTTCAGGTCAAGACTTCATGCCTAGCTGAACTAGGACTTTCTTGCTCACTCAATGAAGCACATTAGATCACAACATAAACTTAACTTTGAAACCTTTGCCATTATCAAAATCAGGTTCGATTTGGTGCTTCCGACACTAACAATATTGGTTATTGATAATTTTATATGGTATAAAAAGCTCCTATCTAAAATATGGATATCATCAACACATTTCTAAAAAGCTAATATAAATTGATTCAAAAATAGTTGCTTCTTTTTATCCCCACACCAGTTGATCATACATTAATCAACCAAATAGTAAAATGAAGGATAGTCATCCATGGTTACTTATGTCGAGGCAATATGTTTCATTAGCATTAATCTACCATCAAAAAGTGAAAACAAATGAGATGTTCAACATCACTAAAAACCCTAGAATTTGAGCTCCATCGAGGATCCATTGAAAGGTTTTGGATTAGGTGTTGGTAAATTCGGTCACGACTTTGGTGCCCTCAGAGACCGCATGCTTGGTGAGCTCTTCGGGGAGAACTAGGCGAACGGAGGTCTGAATCTCATGTGATGTGGTGGTGGGCTTCTTGTTGTAGTGAGCAAGGTGGGAGGCCTCTTGTACGAGCTTCTTGAATATGTCATTGAGAAGGAATTCATGATCGACATGGCCTTGCTAGACATGTCGATATCCGAGTACACCTTCTTGAGAACCTTGAATATCTACCTCTTGTAGTTCTCGGTTCCCTTCTTTTTGTCCTTCCTTTTCTTATCTCCGGTGGCAACACCATCCTTCGAGGGGAAACTCTTGTCGGCCTTAGGTTTCTTCTCCTCTGGGGCTTTTTAGCAGCAACTTTCTTATCCTTCTCCTCCGCAGGCATGTCCGATGCGGCGGGCTTCTTTTCCATGGGCTTCTTCTTGGCCTTGGGCGCCATGGGAGATTTCAATTGAGAGCAAAGACATGAGAGATTGGAGACACGAGGTAGGATAAGGCAAGATATCACGCGCTGGGGAGTTGCATGTCCGATGAAAAACAAACAGCATCTCACCTATACGGTGGACATCTGAATCCTATATGCAAGGCCAACATGGCTTCAAAAAATATCTCAGCCCACACGGTTGGCAACAACAACAAATAGTAAAGTGAAACAATACAAATAACACCAACCTACCAAAGTTACGTACCGGTACGACTTACCACACATGAACATCATCACAAGCCCCTTCAGGGCATAGAAACATACAACCACAATCAAAACATGATACAAGTCCACAAGATTGAAAAAAAATACAAAAGTACCCCAAAGTCATACAAGCCAAAAACTATAACTAGCACGATGGGTCGGGACTGGCAATAGGGCTTCTCCTGTCCACTCTAAGAATAACAACATCAACCTGAAAAGAAAAATATAGCAAGCAATGGTGAGTTTGGGCGAACTCCATAGGTATAGAGATAAAGATATGCATGACGATAAATCAGCTAAAGCAAGCAGTATAGAATCAAACTAGATATAGTCTCAAAGGAGCATCAGAATATAGAATTGAACTATTGAATGAATGTGCATACTAGAATCAGTCTAACATATGGGTAATAAGGTCAAAACCACAAAAAACCATCCACCGATATGCTAGTACACACGAGCAATATAAGATCTCAATATCATATGTAATATACCACCTATATGTGCATGACAAACATATGTAGCAACCATAGCTCAATCAAATGCAACAAACACAACCAAATGTAACAATATATCATATGCACATGATGTATTGACTTGATCTGTGTGCACTCCTGCTACCATTACACTGGTGGCCGGTTGGACAAGATGTAGGAAAGCCAAACACTCATGGCTATTCAGAGAAACCAAGCACTCATGGCTTGTAGATAAGCCCAGCACTCGTGGCATGTAGAGAAACCAAGCCCAACACTCGTGGCTATGTGATGAGTGTAGATTTGATATATTTTTATGCTAGTAGTAAGGCTCATTTACTTAGTTTTTCCATCACAAATCTACATGATTGTTCTCTCTTTAACAATTATTAGCATATTTTCTATTTCTAGCTCAAAGATATGCTTTTCTCTTATTTTTGCTTTTAGGGATTGATTTGGAGCTTAAATGATGCAAAAGGAACAAGACGAGAGTCGGAGGATGCGAAAAGACCGGCCATGTCCCCGAAGGCACACCCGCTACAGTTCCCATGGTCGGGTCGTGCCCCTAAGCACGACCCGTGCCCCTTTTCCAGATCCGATTGTGCCCCCAGGTATGGCCATGCAAGCCTCCATGGTAGGGTCATGCCCCAAGGGCACAACCGTGTCTCCTCGTCCAATTGCTGCTATGGCAGGGTTGTGCCATCCAGGCACGACCCTACTTTGCCTCTACCTATCTTCCAGATCCAGTCGTGCCGCGAGGCACGGTCGAGCAGGCTATAATGGCAGGGTCGTGCCTCACGGCAGGGCCTTGCCTTTTCCTTCCATCCAAGGGCATGGCCAAGTCGTGCCACCCAAGCACGACCATGACCAAGCCATGCCAACATCGCCGAGAAGAGCATGGTGGTGCCGTGCCATCCGACATGACCCCGTATTTAGGCTATGTTTCATCCTCCAAGCGGCATGACCCATGCCTCTCCCAAGCGCACCCCTACAAAAGGGAGACCTTCTCCATTGAGAAGGGGATCTTTGGCTTTGGGGATTCCACCCCTTGGCTTGGAGAAGGATTTTTCCTTCTAAGGAAAATCCTAGAGCCTTCATCCTCACCGATCCATTCACTTCTAGAGCAAAGAGACACTTCAAGAAGACCGGCGACACCACGATAAGCATCCTCCTCCCTTTTCTCCCTAGGATTTGGGTTGTAGGTGCTATTATTTATCGTCTTCTTGTTATATGTCTTTTACAATGGAGTAGTTATCCAAATCTAAGATGTAGGAGGTAGCTACAATGTAATGATGTTGTATGAACTATGTATTGATACATTTTCTTATTCAATGAAATGTTCATGCTTTGTTTTATATGTATTATGCCTACTCTGTGTTTGTGTAAATGTGTGAACGGATAATACATGTAGTTGAGAGGGTTTGATCGCCATGTAGAGGGAGTGTCTAAGATCATATGACTGGGGCAGCTTGACTGACATAGGTATGCTATTCTAACATGGCGTCTCGAACATTGCCTCTAAATGGAGACCAACCCCTTACAAGAGGTTAGCTAACACGACATAATGGGTTTTTCCATATTCCGTGTTAGAAGATGACTTATGTAATTTAGGATTGTATGACTGGGGCATCTTGAGTGACACAAGTGTGCCGTGCTAAATCGAACATCCTAAGTTACCTTGTCTATCTAATGGCACTGGATGGCATAAGGAGGAAGCACTCCGGTGTGCTTCTGCATGGCAAACACCGGTGCATAGTTAAGATCTCTACAATGATATAGACATAGAGATTAGGATATGAATAATATATAGAACATCAACTAGCATTGTAATGAGGTCGAAATCTTAGATTCCACCCATGCAACCCTTCTCCCAAAGATCTTCTCTCTCTCTTCTCTTCTCTTCTTCTCTACTTCTCCTCTCTTTCTCTCTCCCTCTGGGTAGTTATTCTCTGTCATGACCTAGCAAAGTCTAGATAGCTTGCCTTGTCTAGTCAACTAGTGCTTAATTAACAGTCCTTGTGGATCGATATTTTTATTACTTGAAGGAATTCCGTGCACTTGCGGATAGCCATCAAGTTTTTGACGGGAATGTCGAGGATTGTTCGCATTAACATTAGTTGATAAGCATATAAGTTAGTCTAGACACCTTTTTTATTTTTGTTTATAGCATGCTTTTCTATTTCTTATCCTCTGATTTTTGAATTTTTTTCTTATTTTTAATTTTGCTTTGGCTAAGACATACTTTGTTGGGTTCCTTGATTATTTTATAGCATTGATATCCATGTGTCTTATTATTAGTATTCTCTGTTCCATGTGATTCTTGTTGCTACTATTGCAGAAAGACCAATAAATTTTTTTTCATACACATAAGCATGGACCCATATGCTTATCTTTCTGAATAGTTCGATGATGACTATGAACTTGAAGAAGATTAATATGAGTTCCTCGGTAGAATTTGTGGAAGCATGACTCATCTAGATGCTATATGTCATCTATTCCACCAAGCTGCTAGCGCTCTCATAGAACTTCAGAGTTTATTTCAACCTCAATCTCAGATTCTGAATGAACCAACTCCAATCTTTGATAAATATTATTGGGGAAATCTACAAACTTAGAATTTCTAATCTTAACAAGTCGCCAAGCAGCTTGTGTATTTTCATCAATAGCAGCATAACCCTGAACCACCTCATGATTCGATGGCATTTGAACATCTTAACTATGGTAGCTTACAAAGTGTTGAGCAAACTTTTTAGATATGCCAGAGTCCACCAGAATTTCAAGAAGATTCAATATTTGACGGACCACATGAAACTCACCACATTGAGATGACTTCTTGGGAAGATTTCCAAGATGAAGAAACCTCTACTCCCAGTCAGATGGACACCATAGAACAAGAATTAGCAGATCTTATGATACAAAGAGGGATCCTGTTTCTCTGGGCCCTAAACTAATTGATGCATCGAGTCTAAGTTTGGAGACACAATCAAATTCTATGTCAGAGAGGACAGATTGTAAGGAAGACAAGGATGTTGTTTATGATTTAGTTGATCTTTAGGATCCCTCTGTTATGCATGATGATATTATCTCTGTTGATACTCTAGACACCGATAAGACTAGAGATGCACTGCCATCCATTCTTAATGTTGTAGCCCTTTATTATATAAGCATCCATAGTGTCGAGCAAACTCTTCATACATGCTGGAATCCATCTGAAGTTCAAGATGATTCAATATTTGACGAATCACATGAATCTCAATACTTTGAGATGACTTCCTAGGATGATTTTCAAGATGATGAAATTTTTGCTCCCGGTCAGACTAACACCACAACACAAGAATTAGAAGAACTTTTGGTGCAATGAGGGGCTTTGCTTCTATGGTCTCTACAACAATTTTATGCATCAAATCCAGGTTTGGAGACACAATCAGCTCTTATGTCAGAGGAAATGGATTGTAATTATAAAGGTGATTTTGTTTATGATTCAGTAACCTTTCAGAACTCCTCCGTTGGTTTCAATAACGAGGATATATTGGATGATGCTCCGGACACTGCTAGGACTTCTGATGTATCAACATTCATTCTTGTTGAAGTTCATGATGTAGCCCCTAGTGCTGATGCAGACATTGCATACTTGATTGGAGAGATTACAAAAAGGGTAAAAAGCATTGGAGATATTCTTATAGTAGAACCCACATCAAGAACTCTTGGAGAGGTGGTCGTTAGATCGATTATGGATGAGCTTTGTATTGTGCAGTCCTATAAGTGGGAGATAGTGGTTAGTAGGAATCCCCGACATTTGATATCCCAAGTCCCGTCGAAGTCAAGAATGGAAATGAGAAAGTCCCTAACAACATTCGTGTTGGTCTTCCTCCTAGCCTGGGTGCTAGGTCTGAATCGCCTCTGACCGCTAGAGTGTGCATACAAGGAGACAATAAAAGAGAGAGCTTTACATTATCCTCTATTAAAAGCTCTCTCCCTACCTTGGGAAGTTGGAAAGAAAGTTTGGAAGTTTCTCACTCCAGCCAAGTTAAGATTTTGATGACTTCACCAAGGTAGTTGAGCTAATGACCTAAAACAAGCGCTTTTTGGGAGGCAACACATGTTTTTTACATGTTCTCCTTTTCATGCTTGCCTTTTCTTCATCTTTTTGTTCTTTTTCATAGAATTTGATACTTGTTTTTCTTTGACTTTGCAGGTCCGAGATGATCAAGATTGTAACACTCTTCTCCTGGAGAATAAATACCTCAAGCAGGCTCCCACATGGCTAAGCCGTGTGGGGTGGAACGGTTGTGCACCACTCACCTCAAGTTGCAAGGTCGAGCCGTGCCATTTGGCATGACCTTGTGCCAAAGTCATGCTCCACTCGTAGTTCCCACGAGAAGGTCGTGTAACACAACACGACCATTTCATCAGGTCGTGCCTTGCTTTTCACAAGTTGCATGGCTAAGTCATGCTAGAAGGCACGGCTCAATGGCCAAGTCGTGTGAGCTTCACCTCAACCCACATGGTGGGGTCGTGCCATTTGCATAACCCTAGCCTGCTCATGCTAGGTCTACCCTTTTCTTTCCTTGCTTTCATTTCAATTTTTGTTCCTTCCTAGTTTCATAACCCATTGCCCCTATGAAAATTTTCTTTTCTAAGTGCATTTTATAGGATTCAAAGCTGAAGAGGATGGAGGATTCAAGCTAAAGAAGGGTGACTCGTGATGTTTTAGATATATTCGAATTTTCACTTGATAACATCCTTAACTTTTATACCTCCTTTTATTTTGTATGTTATTTTTATTGGGACAATGAAAAGTTTAAGTCTGAGGGGATATGCATGTATGCATTGGGTTGTGAGCTAGTTTTAGTTGTATTTTCTTTTGTTTTTCTTGTGCATTCCTTTCATAATAAAATTTTCATAGTAGCATCGTCATCACATTATGTTTGCTTATTCTTAAGTGAAAATGCTAGCATATTTATGCTTGATTCATGTTGTTCGATTTAGTACTAGTATGCTTGGTAGATATTTTTTGCTATTTCTAGTAGCATGAAGTGAGCATAGTCATATTAAAATGTTCAGTGTTAGCTTAGTTTTAGGATCACCATTCACTTTCCCTAGTTTGTATAGTAGAAAACTTCATAAATAGTCATGATTTATATTACTTGTTAGTACATATATTTCTTTGGTGATCTCTTAGACTACATCTTGGTTACTGAATGAGGCTCAGGTCATTAAAGCTCGCTTGGAAAAATCATAGTATCCCTGTATTTACATTTGTAAATATTTGCATATGTGTTAGTGCTACATTTCAAAGCACCAAAAAAATATATAAAGAAAAAAATCATATAGATAAGGGATATAAAAAAATAGTATCATGAGTGGAAACTAGTAGCTTACCCATTTGAGACCGAGTTAGGTGACTGGGGAAATAAATACTTAGTTTCTCTTGACTCTGAGCCTCGCCTTTGAGACCTTGGGTATACTAAGAGGGATGAACCAAGTGTAAGGTAGGTAAATGATTAACGTCGGAAACATAAGGATGATGATGACTTGAGACCTTTGAGACCTTGGTTAGATGATGACTTGACTAGGTATAGAGATTGAAACATAAAAGACTATGACCACTTATCACACTGAGCACGGAGAACTAACACTTAGGTCACACTCATATTGTTTTGACCAATGAAACTAGTTGATAGAGTTAGATTTATTCATTAAGGATGATGATGCACTATACTGGCATATGAATTTAGATTGTAGGTCGTTGCTTAAGGACAAGCAAAAGTTTATGTCGAGGGGGGGGTGTACTAGTATTAACGCTTATTTTCTTAGTTTTTCTATCTCAAATTTACATAATTGTACCCTTTTTAAAACTTAATCAATATATTTTCTATTTCTAGATCGGAGATATGCTTTTCTCTCATTTTTGTTTTTAGGAAGTGATTTGGAGTTAAAATGATATAAAAAGGAGCAAGACGTGAGCCGGAGGATGCTACAAGACTGGCCATGGCCCGAGAGGCACACCCCCTATAGTTCCCATGGTCAGGCCATGCCCCAAGGCATGGTCCGTGCCCATCTTCCAAATCCAGCCATGCCCACAAGCACGGTCGTGCAGGCCTCCATGGCAGGGTCATGTCCCAAGGGCACGGTCGTGCCTCCTCGTCCAGTTGCTGCCATGGTAGGGTCACGCCATCTAGGCATGGCCCTGCTTTGCTCATTCCCATCTTCCAGATCCGGTCGTGCCCCCAGGCACGACTTTATAGGATACCACGACACGGTCGTACCTCACGGCACAGTCTGTTCCTTCTCCTCCCAACCATGGACACGGCCAGGTCGTGCCAACATCGTCAAGAAAAACATAGCGGGGTCGTGCCATCCAGCACGGCCCCGTATTCAAGCCGTGTTCCATCTTCAATGCATCACGGCAAGGTCGTGCCAGGAGGCACAACCTGTCACGCCCCAAGACCATTGGAGTCGCTGATCCAATATAAAATCAAGCAGCATCTCCCCTGTCCGACGGACAATTTACACAAACATACAACACACGCAATTTATAAATTGGCCTCAGGCCTCAAAATAGATATATATAAAGCATAAGATAATGAAATACCATAATACTAAAACATAGAACTCACCTGAGCTGCCCCCAGGGCAGGCGCGCAGCAAAACAATCAACACATAGTCCAACAGAGGACTCAAAAATATAATACCATACGAATAGAACTCGAATACAAGTCCATGATGTATAAAAAATGAATACAACGCATACGAAATGGTATAAAAAGGAAAACAACGCGAAAGCATCCATCAATGGAGTCGTAAGGACCAGGACCGGCAACTGGGCACCTCCGGCGAGCTATCAACCTTAAACAAAAATATTACGACGGGTGGTTAGTCCAAGTGGACTCACGGGTATATAGAAAGATATGCATGGCTGAAAAGTAGCTAAAGCAGCTATATAGAAACAACAGGATACAGTCTCCATAATAATATCAGAAGCATGCATAACTAAAATAATAAAGGACTATACATACCAGAAATCAGTCTATCATGATCATAATAGGACTCATACCATACGAGCAAGTGCAGGGTCAACAAACCATACCAAAAGTACCTCCTGTATGTGCATGTCAAACAAGTGCAGCAAGTAAATGCAGCAAACACAATCAATGCACAAATGCATCATATGCACATGATGCAATGTCATGGTCACCCCCTAACTCCAGTCAAGCCACCGAGACAGGCGATACTGTGTCGGCCGAGTGGGTAGAGCCGTGACACTGTCTGCACTCTGCCATCACTACTCCTGAGTGACCAAGTGGACAGGATACTGGTGGAGTAAACACTCCGCCCCATGTATATATGGGGGAGATATCTCTCTCATCTTCTCTGGTCTATGGGAAGAGAAGGGATCCCTGCCTGCTACCACGCTCCGAAACCATTACCCATGAGCGGACGAGCGGAGCAGTACAGAGCAAATGCACACACCCAGCGGTATCCACTAATCCATGAGTGGTCGTGTGTGCATATCATGTGCCGGAAGACGATTAAGCTCAACCACAAGGGAGTCGCTGATCGCCAGCATGCAACAGTGCAGGTATGGTGCATGGCTAACACATGCAACCCCTACCAGGTCATCGACACATAACTCAACCAATCATGCACAGGTCGTATGTATGCATCGTAAGCCAATCAATCCTATATCCAGACACACGTGCAGGCATAAATGGAATCAACTAATGCAACCAAACAATGGTATGCTAAACCTTATCCACATACTCATGCTCATACCAATGTTATACAGAATCAGATAACAAATAAACGAGACTGTATAGAAGTAAATTTAGATCATATCCAAGGTCAAGCATGTAACGACCCAGCCCGTCTACCGGCCCATTTACCGGCCCATTTACCGGTCCTCACGACCGTCGTACCGTCGTCCATCGACCGTGCTGTTACTCATACTAGGTCTTTCCACCCCTGGGTGTGGATTTTTGCCTTCCCAGGATTCGAACCCTAGACCCAGGCTTAAATCTAGTTCTTTATGAATCCTGAATACCAATCCACACCCAGGGGTGGGAAGACCTAGTATGAGTAACGGCACGGTCGATGGTCGATGGTACGATGGTACGACGGTCATGAGGACTGGTAAATGGGCCGGTAGACGGGCCGGGTCGTTACAATAAAAAGGCGCATTTTTATAGCTCAATTGGTATTCAGGATTCATAAAGAACTAGATTTAAGCCTAGGTCTAGGGTTCGAATCCTGGGAAGGTAAAAATCCACACCCAGGGGTGGGAAGGCCTAGTATGAGTAACGGCACGGTCGATGGTCGACGGTACGGCGGTACGACGGTAGTGAGGACCGGTAAATGGGCCGGTAAATGGGCCGGTGGACGGGCCGGGTTGTTACAATAGATTGTAACGACCCGGAAAATTTTCTTAATATTTTTTTTAAAATATTAAGCATGTCTAGATAATTTTCCAAAGGATCTAGAAATATTAATACGAACCTTAGCCTAGAAACCCATAGTTTTCTCATATAAATTGAGAAACTAAGTACTAATGGGCTTTTTAGTGCCATTATTATGGGTGGATTTTAGGTAGAAATTAATATAAAAATAAATGGATTTTAATGAGAAATATTAACATAATTATGGGGGAATTTTTAAGGAATTTTCAAATAATAGGAAATAAAATAAAAATAAAATAGAAAAAATTAGTGCATGCACCAAGGATTGAACCTTGGACCTCTAGTACAACCATGCATGCACTAACCAATTCACCTAGCAAGGGAGTGCTATGAGGGAATGAAGTGGATATTAGTTAAGGTGAAGGAAATGAAGAGTCATCAAGGGAAGAGACATCATGACTCTTCATTTACCCCTTTTAAAATGATATAAATATGGAAAGGAAGTTACAACTTCCCTTCTCCTCTTCATTTCTTCTTCCTCCTTGCTTTGGCCGAAAACTCAAGGTGTTCTTCCCCTTGAGAAAAGTTCCACCAAGGACTCAAATTGGAAGGTCTAGGTTCTCTTCCAAGGTTACAAAGGCAAGAAGGGTTCAAGTGGCAAAGGGGATTTCCATTCTTCTTCTCTTTTAAGGTCTAAAAATCAAAGACAACCCAAGGTAAAACCTTCTCACCTGTGGTATGATTGTTCTTGATGTTTAACAAGATTTAGATGTTGTTTAATATTTAAGTTGGAGAAAAGCACATGATGTGGAGCCTAAGGTTTTGGCCAAGGCTATGGCTTGGGCCTAGGGATGATGTAAATTCTCTTTTGTGCTCTTAAATGTTCCATGATGTTATGTGAGGCATAGATTATGATCTAGGGAAATTTTTGATCCCCTTAGACCCTTGTAGGGTTTCGGCCACATCAAGTATAGGGCTAGGGATTTATTTTAATCCCTCAAGCATGCTTGGTATGTCTTGCTATGATATAGTATGGATGAAAATGGTGACTTATATGGATTTTCTATGGGCTTGTTACCCTTATAAGTTTCGGCCAACTCATGTATTAGGGCTAAGGCTTAGTGTTAAGTCCATTCAAGGGTGCAAGTGGTCTTCCATGGCATGATATGCAAGGTATAGGATGTTAATCTTAACCTAGGCAAATTTTCTATGGATTTATACCTCCTTCAAGTTTCGGCCAAGACCCAAACCTAGGGTTTGGATTGGGTTAAGGTCTTAAGAATGCATGTTTCTAAGTTACCATGATGCTAGTAAGTAATTAAGCATGAAGTAAGGATCTTTATGTTACAAAAACATAGTTTATGTGCGTTGTAATATGATTTTGTATGTTAGATTCTAAGTGATGCTTTACTCATGAGCATTTAGGTCATATACCATGAATGTATGTAATTTGATGTAGGATGTAAGTTATGATAGATAGAATGATGCATGTATAATGATAAATGTTTATAATAAATTATGGTTTATGAAGGTATATGTATGTGTTAAGGTAAATGCCATGAACCCTGGTAGTATGAGTCATGTTTATATATAGCTGACCATCCATGCTTTATGATGAATACTAGGATTATGTATGCTAGATGAAATGTATCATGTATGAAGTACAGGTTTATTTGTGTATTATGATCATGCAAGTTTTACGAACCAAGATAATGTTTATGGCTAAAACACATGATTATACATGTATGTCCTATTATGTGAATAAAGAATGATAAGTATGAATGAAGAAGATGGTTATGCCTTAAGTATGAATGAAATAAGTATGAATGATGAAGGCATAACGATGATATGAAATAAGAATGAATGATAAGTATGAATGACAAGTATGAATGATGAAGCATGCATGTTTATTTTTATGAATGGGGCTTGTACCGGACCGAAGTAAGGGTCCAAGGGATGAGCACCTTAAGAACGCCCCGGTTCTGGACTACCGAAGCTGTCCACGGTTCTGGCACTACCGAAGCTGTGCAACAGGGATGGGCACCTTAAGAACGCCCCGGTTTTAGGACTACCGACTATGCTGTCCTTACCCTAGTAGGTTGAGGCTAGCTACCTCATATTTACTTAGGGATGCGCGCTTATGATGTATGTATATGGTACAAGCCGGGGACCCCAATGATGTTATGTTTATGTTAAGCACTTAAAAGTATGGTTTTAAAAACTAAGCATCCTTATGTAGTAAATGCATTTGACTCATTCATACATCCATGTTATGCATCGCGCCAGGGTAAGTATATTTTATGTTGTGTGTTTATGCTCATAACTTATGTCATGTATAAGTATGTCTTATGTTTATGTATGCTAAGAATTATGTCATGTATAAGTATGTCTTATGTTCATGTATGCTAAGAATTATGTCATGTATAAGTATGCCTTATGTTCATGTATGCTAAGAATTATGTCATGTATAAGTATGCCTTATGTTTATGTATGCTAAGAATTATGTCATGTATAAGTATGCCTTATGTTCATGTGTGCTAAGAATTATGTCATGTATAAGTATGCCTTATGTTCATGTATGCTAAGAATTATGTCAGATATATGTATGCTTTATGTTCATGTATGCTAAGAACCATGTCATGTATAAGTATGTTTCATGTTCACGTAGGTGTGCTCATGTTCATGTATGTTAAGATTTATGTCATGCTTTATATGTTTATGCTTATTGTCATGTAGGTATGCTTTATGTCATGTATACGTTGCTTGATATATTATGTCATGTTCATGTATGTTCATTTATGCCAAGTATAACTATGCTTATGTTTATGCTCGAAGTTATGTTATGTCAGATGCTTGATATGTTTATGTTGAAGCAACGTATGATTTTAGTGAGTAGGAAAGAGTTTACTAAGCCTATGTGCTTATAGTTTATTTTTCCTTGTACCGCAGATCAAGCAAGAAGCTATTAAGGGAAGCCGCAGGAGAGGCAGAAGTATGTGTGTGTGTGTAGCAGTGACTTGGCAAAAGATTCTTATATTCTCACATAATGCATGTCTTGGGTGAAAAATGTTTTTCTTAAATTTTATGCTATGTTTTATGGTTATGACTAATGGATGACTTAAGACTCATGATGTTATGTTTATGGACAAGTACATACTACTTATGATGACTATGAATAAGCTATGAAATGGTTAAGTCATGATGCCATGTATAGATATTCCATGTGTTTAGTTGCATGGTTAAAAGAATGTTTAGAAAAAAAATGATTCCGCTACATTAAGATGTTTACGCACATGTATGTTTAGCGTAACGACGCCTCTCTTGTCACACCACTAGGTGTGAGGAAAAAAAAAGGCGGGCGTTATAGGTTGGTATCAGAGCAGTTGCCATCTCACTACACACACATCAAGCCTCCTTCCTGCTGCTTCCAAGTAAGTACCTTTCGGTATATTTCATGATAGTAAGCACTCTTACGATATGTTATGTTTCAAGAATATGCAAGTATGAATAGTGTCTTATGATAGATAATGACAAGTGCTTGTAAAATATGTGAATACGAATGATATTTTCTATTGTTTTATTGATGAAAAATTTAATAATTTAGAATTTAATATGGGGTAGGTATAACAATAACTCATATGATCCATACTTGTCCTTTATGAAGGAAAGCATGGCTAGAAGATAGAGTAACAGACTTAACGAGACTGCTCCCTCGCCTGACCTAATGCAATTAGTGACCCAACTTCAGCGTCAAGTCACTGAGCAGCAGCAAACTATTAATACCCTGATGAACCAACAAGAAAACTCTACTACTCCACCGGCAAACCAGAATGCTATACCCATTGCGCCTACGGTTATGCAAACCCCTCCGTCAGGTTTGACCACTGTAGCACGACAAGAGGCTTACCTGATCCAGTGGTTGAGGCTGAAGCCAGAAAATTTCTCGGGGGTCGGTGAACCGTGGGACGCTCAAGCGTGGTTCAAGACCGTACAGAGTACAATGGAGCTGCTGGACTGGCCAGAACAAGAGAAGATCAAATGTGCATCATTCTGCCTTTCTGGAGATGCCAGAATGTGATGGGAAAGGGTCAAGGCCAAGAGACCGGTGAATCAGATGACGTGGGCAGATTTCGAGTCAGAATTCTTCGAGGAATTCTTCAACATGCGGGTCACCAATAAACACTACGACGAGTTCACGGAATTCCGACAAGGCAACCTCTCAGTCAACGAAGCCATGAAGAAATTTAATCGCTTGGCTCGCTTATGCCCTGAGCTGGTTCGCACTGAGAAGGTGAGGGTTCGACTTATGTTAAAGATGTTGCGGCCCGAAATAGCTCTGAACGTGGCCGGCGGAGTTAACAGACCGCAGACTGCGGAGGAGCTGTTTAGTAGTGCCCTACTCACTGAACATTACCTGAACAATATCAACCAACAAAGGAAGGCAGTAAATGAAAGTAAGAATCAAGTTCACTCCGGGATTCTCGATTCGTTGTCTTTCATTTTCCTAATGTTCCTTCCTTGTTATTAACACTCAGGGGGTCAGAAACCTCAGAGTACCAACTCTAATTGGAAAGGAAACCAGAGTGGTAAACGGCAGCCATGGAACAACCCCCAAGGGGGCCCAGCAAATAAGCAGTCCCGGTTTCCCCTGTGTGCTACATGCGGGAAAATGCACCCCGGGGAATGCCGCAAGGGTACGAACCGGTGCTTCATCTGCGGAGTAGAAGGGCACATGGCCTCGTACTGTCCTACTAAGAACCCGGCATCTTCCCAACAACTCGTTCAATACCAGGGTGCACCCGCGAAGCTACATTATATACAAGCGGAGCCGGAGAGTATCCTGATGAACCAGGAAGGAATAGAGGCCCCATCAACTATGGCAGATGCCAGGATTTTCTCTATCACCAAGGAAGATGCTGCGAATGCTTCAACGGTTGTCACAGGTCAGATACTTATTTACAGTCAGTATGCTACCGCATTATTTGATACTGGAGCAACGTACTCATTCATCTCTACATGCTACACTAAGAAGATAGATATGTCTCCACAAGCTTTAGATTGCAAGTTCTTAATAACCCTGCCTTCGGGAGAAATAATGACATCCACATACGTGTTGCGTGCGGTGCCAGTCGGAATTGCAGAAAGAGAACTCTACTGCGATCTGATAGTACTCGATATGCAGGACTATGATGTTATAATGGGAATGGACTTTCTGAGTAAATACGGTGCTTCTGTTGAGTGCCGTAAACGAAGGGTGGTTTTCCAACCCGAAGCAGATTCCACGTTTGAATTTATCGGGGAGCCAAGGAAGAGGGCCCGGAAATTCATATCGACTCTCAAGGCAAGGAAGATGTTAGATAAGGGATATATTGGTTTTCTAGCACATGTGGTTAACGTGGGCCAAACAAAGGATCAGAAGTTGGAAAATGTCAGAGTGGTATGCGAATACCCAGAGGTATTCCCAGAGGAATTACTGGGATTAGCCCCTGATAGAGAAGTGGAATTTGAGATCGAATTGGTCCCTGGTACTAACCCGATCTCCAAGGCACCCTACCGGATGGCGCCGGTTGAGTTAAAACAACTTTAAGAACAGCTGTAGGAGTTGCTCAATAAGGGACTTATTCGCCCTAGTCATTCTCCATGGGGAGCTCCGGTACTGTTTGTGAAGAAAAAGGACGGATCTATGCGAATGTGCATAGATTATCGGGCACTGAACAATGTAACGATCAAGAACAGATATCCTCTTCCGAGAATAGATGACCTGTTTGATCAACTAAAAGGAGCTACTGTGTTCTCGAAAATTGATCTGAGGTCTGGATATCATCAAGTCAAGGTAAAACAGGATGATATTCCGAAGACGGCTTTTCGAACAAGGTACGGACATTTTGAATTTGTCGTCATGCCTTTCGGCGTGACCAATGCTCCTGCGATGTTTATGGACCTTATGAATCGAGTGTTCTCGTCTTTTCTCGATAAATTTGTAATCATCTTCATCGACGATATTCTTATTTATTCAAGAAGCCAAGAAGAGCATGCCAAACATCTGAGGATAGTACTACAGACTCTCCGAGAAAAACAACTGTACGCCAAGTTCTCTAAATGTGAGTTCTGGCTTGATCAAGTAGGTTTTTTGGGCCATATTATTTCCAAAGATGGGGTTATGGTAGACCCGACGAAGATTGAAGCTGTGAAAAACTGGAGTCGGCCGAGGAACGCCAGCGAAATCAGAAGTTTCCTTGGGCTGGCGGGCTATTATCGGAAATTTGTGGAGGACTTCGCAAGGATTGCAGCCCCTTTAACAGCTCTCACCCGGCAGGATAAGAAATATGAATGGACGGAAAGCTGCGAAAGGAGTTTCTTGGAGCTGAAAAGGAGACTTACAAGTGCTCCAATTCTTACCCTTCCGGAAGGTAACCAGAGCTTCGACATGTACAGCGACGCCTCTCGACTGGGACTTGGAGCTGTGCTTATGCAAAATGGCAGAGTCATTGCCTACGCCTCTAGGCAACTTAAAGAACATGAACAGAATTACCCCACCCACGATCTGGAATTAGCCGCTGTAGTCTTCGCTCTTAAGATATGGAGGCACTATCTGTATGGAGCACAGTGCAGGATTTATACAGACCACCAGAGTCTGCGGTATTTCTTCACTCAGAACGATCTAAATATGAGACAACGCCGATGGCTGGAGTTGGTAAAGGATTACGACTGTGAGATCTTATATCATCCAGGAAAGGCAAACAAAGTGGCCGATGCACTCAGCCGGAAGTCAAGTGCCACCTTGATGTCTATATCTAGATTACCCCGACCACTCGAAAGGGAAATTATGAGGTCTGGGGTCGAGATCATCTCCGGATGGCTTTCTACCATGACACTATCACCGACGCTGTTCGAGGACATATTGGACAAACAAGACGGTGATCCTAGCCTTCAGAGAATCAAACAAGAGATCCTAGAAGGAAAGAGCGATGGTTTTCTTATCGCCAACGGGGGAGTACTCTATCTTAGGGATCGTCTATGTATTCCTAATGATCCGGAGCTACGGAGAGCGATATTAGTCGAAGCTCATGAAACCCCTTATTCAATGCATCCAGGATCCACCAAGATGTATCAAGATCTAAAGGAGAAATTCTGGTGGTCCGGTATGAAGAGAGATGTGGCTCAACATGTTGGCACTTGCCTGACCTGCCAACGAGTGAAGGCAGAACACCAGCGGCCCGGAGGAGTTCTGCAGCCACTTCCGATTCCGGAATGGAAATGGGAAGATATCTCTATGGATTTTATTTTGGGACTTCCCAAGACTACAAATGGATATGATGTGGTATGGGTGGTTGTGGACAGGTTGACGAAGTCTGCTCACTTCTTAGCTATCAAGATGACTTATTCGATTGAGCAACTGGCTCAGTTATATGCTAAGGAGATAATCAGACTTCATGGAGTTCCCAAGACCATCATCTCAGATAGGGATGGTCGGTTCACTTCACATTTCTGGGAGTGTGTCCAGAAGTCCCTCGGCACCAAATTACAATTCAGTACAGCTTTTCATCCTCAGACTGACGGGCAAACTGAACGGGTGAATCAAGTGCTGGAAGACATGTTACGGGCTTGTGCTCTGGATTTCAAAGGGAGCTGGTGCCGATATCTATGTTTGGCGGAATTCACCTACAATAATAGCTACCAAGCTACTATCGGCATGACACCTTATGAAGCTATGTATGGTAGGAGATGTAGGTCTCCAATCTGTTGGTACGAAGGTGGTGAGAAGAAGGCGATGGGGCTTACGACAGATCTCATCAACGACACCACCCAAGCTATACAGACCGTTCGACGACGGATAGAAGCTGCACAGAGTCGACAGAAAAGTTATGCAGATGCCCGGCGTAGGCCACTGGAATTCAATATTGGGGATCTGGTATTCCTTAAAGTGGCTCCGATGAAAGGGATAACGAGATTCGGGAAGAAAGGGAAATTGAGTCCGTGATATGTGGGACCGTACCTGGTACTGAAAAGAGTTGGCAAAGTGGCGTACGAACTGGAGCTGCCTCAGGAAATGTCAGCTATTCATAATGTGTTCCATGTGTCAATGCTTAAGAAGTGTCTCCCAAACATGGACCAAGTGATTGAGCCACAGTCGGTACCAGTGCAGGAGGACCTAAGTTATGAAAGCCGACCTATCCAGATCTTGGATCGGGAAGTCAAGAAGCTAAGGAACAAGGAAGTGCCCTTAGTCAAGGTTCTATGGCAAAGTCAACGGTTCGAGGAAGCTACCTGGGAACGCGAGGACGAGATGAGGCGCAAGTACCCGGAGCTATTCTAAGTTCGAGGACGAACTTTCAAGAGGTATGGGGGATTGTAACGACCCGGAAAATTTTCTTAATATTTTCTTTAAAATATTAAGCATGTCTAGATAATTTTCCAAAGGATCTAGAAATATTAATACAAACCTTAGCCTAGAAACCCATAGTTTTCTCATTTAAATTGAGAAACTAAGTACTAATGGGCTTTTTAGTGCCATTATTATGGGTGGATTTTAGGTAGAAATTAATATAAAAATAAATGGATTTTAATGAGAAATATTAACATAATTATGGGGGAATTTTTAAGGAATTTTCGAAATAATAGGAAATAAAATAGAAAAATTAGTGCATGCACCAAGGATTGAACCTTGGACCTCTAGTACAACCATGCATGCACTAACCAATTCACCTAGCAAGGGAGTGCTATGAGGGAATGAAGTGGATATTAGTTAAGGTGAAGGAAATGAAGAGTCATCAAGGGAAGAGACATCATGACTCTTCATTTACCCCTTTTAAAATGATATAAATATGGAAAGGAAGTTACAACTTCCCTTCTCCTCTTCATTTCTTCTTCCTCCTTGCTTTGGCCGAAAACTCAAGGTGTTCTCCCCCTTGAGAAAAGTTCCACCAAGGACTCTAATTGGAAGATCTAGGTTCTCTTCCAAGGTTACAAGGGCAAGAAGGGTTCAAGTGGCAAAGGGGATTTCCATTCTTCTTCTCTTTTAAGGTCTAAAAATCAAAGACAACCCAAGGTAAAACCTTCTCACCTGTGGTATGATTGTTCTTGATGTTTAACAAGATTTAGATGTTGTTTAATATTTAAGTTGGAGAAAAGCACATGATGTGGAGCCTAGGGTTTCGGCCAAGGCTATGGCTTGGGCCTAGGGATGATGTAAATTCTCTTTTGTGCTCTTAAATGTTCCATGATGTTATGTAAGGCATAGATTATGATCTAGGGAAATTTTTGATGCCCTAAGACCCTTCTAGGGTTTCGGCCACATCAAGTATAGGGCTAGGGATTTATTTTAATCCCTCAAGCATGCTTAGTATGTCTTGCTATGATATAGTATGGATGAAAATAGTGACTTATATGAATTTTCTATGGGCTTGTTACCCTTATAAGTTTCGGCCAAATCATGTATTAGGGCTAAGGCTTAGTGTTAAGTCCATTCAAGGGTGCAAGTGGTCTTCCATGGCATGATATGCAAGGTATAGGATGTTAATCTTAACCTAGGCAAATTTTCTATGGATTTATACCTCCTTCAAGTTTCGGCCAAGACCCAAACCTAGGGTTTGGATTGGGTTAAGGTCTTAAGAATGCATGTTTCTAAGTTACCATGATGCTAGTAAGTAATTAAGCATGAAGTAAGGATCTTTATGTTACAAAAATCTTAGTTTATGTGCGTTGTAATATGATTTTGTATGTTAGATTCTAAGTGATGCTTTACTCATGAACATTTAGGTCATATACCATGAATGTATGTAATTTGATGTAGGATGTAAGTTATGATAGATAGAATGATGCATGTATAATGATAAATGTTTATAATAAATTATGGTTTATGAAGGTATATGTATGTGTTAAGGTAAATGCCATAAACTCTGGTAGTATGAGTCATGTTTATATGTAGCTGACCATCCATGCTTTATGATGAATACTAGGATTATGTATGCTAGATGAAATGTATCATGTATGAAGTACAGGTTTATTTGTGTATTTTGATCATGCAAGTTTTACGAACCAAAATAATGTTTATGGCTAAAACACATGATTATACATGTATGTCCTATTATGTGAATAAAGAATGATAAGTATGAATGAAGAAGATGGTTATGCCTTAAGTATGAATGAAATAAGTATGAATGATGAAGGCATAACGATGATATGAAATAAGTATAAATGATAAGTATGAATGACAAGTATGAATGATGAAGCATGCATGTTTATTTTTATGAATGGGGCTTGTACTGGACCGAAGTAAGGGTCCAAGGGATGGGCACCTTAAGAACGCCCCGGTTCTGGACTACCGAAGCTGTCCACGGTTCTGGCACTACCGAAGCTGTGCAACAGGGATGGGCACCTTAAGAACGCCCCGGTTCTAGGACTACTGACTATGCTGTCCTTACCCTAGTAGGTTGAGGCTAGCTACCTCATATTTACTTAGGGATGCGCGCTTATGATGTATGTATGTGGTACAAGTCGGGGACCCCAATGATGTTATGTTTATGTTAAGCACTTAAAAGTATGGTTTTAAAATCTAAGCATCCTTATGTAGTAAATGCATTTGACTCATTCATACATCCATGTTATGCATCGCGCCAGGGTAAGTATATTTTATGTTGTGTGTTTATGCTCATAACTTATGTCATGTATACGTATGTCTTATGTTTATGTATGCTAAGAATTATGTCATGTATAAGTATGCCTTATGTTCATGTATGCTAAGAATTATGTCTTATATAAGTATACCTTATGTTCATGTATGCTAAGAATTATGTCATGTATAAGTATGTCTTATGTTTATGTATGCTAAGAATTATGTCATGTATAAGTATGCCTTATGTTCATGTATGCTAAGAATTATGTCATGTATAAGTATGCCTTATGTTCATGTATGCTAAGAATTATGTCAGATATAAGTATGCTTTATGTTCATGTATGCTAAGAACCATGTCATGTATAAGTATGTTTCATGTTCACGTAGGTGTGCTCATGTTCATGTATGTTAAGATTTATGCCATGCTTGATATGTTTATGCTTATTGTCGTGTAGGTATGCTTTATGTCATGTATACGTTGCTTGATATATTAAGTCATGTTCATGTATGTTCATTTATGCCATGTATAACTATGCTTATGTTTATGCTCGAAGTTATGTTATGACAGATGCTTGATATGTTTATGTTGAAGCAACGTATGGTTTTAGTGAGTAGGAAAGGGTTTTACTAAGCCTATGTGCTAATAGTTTATTTTTCCTTGTATCGCAGATCAATCAAGAAGCTATTAAGGGAAGCCGCAGGAGAGGCAGAAGCATGTGTGTGTGTAGCAGTGACTTGGCAAAAGATTCTTATATTCTCACATAATGCATGTCTTGGGTGAAAAATGTTTTTCTTAAATTTTATGCTATGTTTTATGGTTATGACTAATGGATGACTTAAGACTCATGATGTTATGTTTATGGACAAGTACATACTACTTATGATGACTATGAATAAGCTATGAAATGGTTAAGTCATGATGTCATGTATAGATGTTCCATGTGTTTAGTTGCATGGTTAAAAGCATGTTTAGAAAAAAAATGATTCCGCTGCATTAAGATGTTTACGCACATGTATGTTTAGCGTAACGACGCCTCTCTCGCCACACCACGAGGTGTGGGGAAAAAAAAGGCGGGCGTTACAAAGCATAAGTATCAAGCAGGATAACAAAACGGTAGCAGATAAAGGTCAATATCAGCTTACAACATATATATCAACTAGCCATGCATAAAGATAAAGTGGATCTACAGATACAAGCAAGAAGTGTCTGCCTCCAAGAGTGGAAGTCCGTATCACAAGCAGAGAGAACCACCCATCAATAATCCAATCAAGCTCCTGTATCAAAGATGTATTTAATTAGCTATTATACAGATATAATAACTAACTAATTAATCCCCAACCTAAACCAGGATTAACCTAATCATTTCTTTTTCATTTAATCACTTCTAATTAGATGAAAGGTTTCCCAATTACCTCACGTAATTAAGATTTAGGTTTAGGTTTTACTTTAGGTTTAATCCTAAACCCCAATCCATCGCGGCTAGGTTTAATGTAGTACCAATTTCTATACTAAACCTGCCATTACTCTAATCCAATATAGCCACAGGGTTAGATCAGGATTCATCTCCTAATCTACAACCTCATCCCATGACATCTAGGTAACAAGGAAAAGAGCAACCTCACCCACTGATCAAAACTAAACAACATAGATCAGAATGGCAGTTACCACGGTTACACATCTACATGCTCCAATTGCACTAAATAACTACAACCAAACTGCTATTGTATTTACATATCCAAACTTATTCAAAACCTAGCATGGGTGTTCCACATCACAGTTCTAAATCCCAATCCAATATTGAAATCAATTACAACAAATCATCTTGTAATTACTCATATACCTTGATTACTCCCTTATTCTCCTTCTCTGGTAGTGGACCTCAGCAAGGAATAGAGGTCGACAACAACAGCTGACCAAATGGTGAGCTGCAAAACATGATTTAATTTAAAGCATCATCAATCGACCATTATGCTTGGGCTAAGGCGATTGAGGCAGAAGGTAATCCAAGGGGCACACAAACTCACCTCTGCGATAGACAACCTACCACCGTGATGAACCTCGACCAACCACCAAAGTTGGTTCGCTGTGCACCCAAAAGCTTCCCCAATTCCGGCGATGGCTTGCTCACGCAAGGGGAGGAAACGATGCTCCGGAGACAACCAAATGGAGGGGTCGGCGAGGCTAGGATTCCCAATAGTGGAGAGGACCGAGTGGATCGCTGGTCACCAGTCGTGATCCTGGGAGAGGTCGTCGGCGCGTGTGGGGAAGTCGTCTGCGGCTAGGGTTCGCGAGAGGAGAGGAAAGGTAGGGAGGCTTTGGTTTCGATCGGCAGTGGAGAGGAGTACGACGGAAACACTACCCTAACCGGCTTTTAAGTTGGCATTTTTGCACTTTAGTCCAACAAGTTCGGCCTAATCACTAAACCACCCCTAAAATTGAAACATCTTAGCAAACAACCCCATTAAGGTTTAATTTTAAATCATTTAAATCCCCAAAACCTCATCTAGAAGCCCGGAAACCCTAGGACCTTTTCCGAAAACTTTTTCAGAGCGAAATAAAAGTGTCGAATTTAACATCCTCCCCCACTAATAAAAATTTGGTCCCCAAATTTCGTTATTCACTATAGTAAACACTATCAAGAAGTATGCTGATATAAATACTGAACAGTAACTAATCATACATACCTCTAGTGAACAGGTGGGGGTAACGAGCTCGGATGACATCCTCCAGCTCCCAGGTAGCCTCCTCATCTGAGTGATGCTGCCATCCGACTTTAACCAGCCGGATTGTCTTGTTCCGCAACTGACGCTCCCGGTGACCCAAAATCTGTACCGGAATCTCCTCGTAAGACGCGTCAGGCTGAAGTGGGACAGAGACATCCGACAACACGTGGGAAGGGTCTGGTACGTATCTCCTCAGCATGGATACGTGAAATATATCGTGTACACCAGTAATGGATGGTGGAAGAGCCAAACGATAAGCCACTGCTCCAACTCTCTCCAGAATCTGGAACGGACCGATGTAACCCAGAGCAAGCTTACCTCGAAGACCGAATCATTTCACCCCCTTCGTGGGTGAAACTCGCAGAAACACATGATCACCTACGGAGAACTCCAAAGGTCTCCGTCTCCGGTCAGCAAAGCTCTTCTGACGATCCTGCGCCTCATATATCCTACGTCTGATGGTACGGACTAACTCTGCCTCGTGCAGAGCTCTCTGAGGTCCTAACAGCTGGGATTCCCCAACCTCCTCCCAAAGGATGGGTGTCCGACAAGGCCTACCATACAACGCCTCATACGGTGCCATCTGAATAGCCGCATGATAGCTGTTGTTGTAGGCGAACTCGACAAGATGCAGATGATCCTCCCAACTGCCTCCGAAATCCATAACACATGCTCGTCGTAAGTCCTCCAAGGTCTGGATGGTACGCTCTGACTGACCATCGGTCTGCGGATGGAAGGCGGTACTAAATCTGAGCTCGGTACCCATGGCCTTCTGCAGACTCTACCAGAAGCGAGAAGTGAAACGCGGATCTCGGTCTGAGATAATACTCAACGGTATGTCGTGCAATCTGATGATCTCTCTGCAGTACAGCTCTGCTAATCTATCCAATGAATCGGTCCTCCGAATAGCTAGGAAGTGCATGGATTTTGTCAATCGGTCAACGATCACCCAAATCGCGTCAAGGCCTCGTCTGGTCCTAGGCAATCCCACCATGAAATCCATAGTAATGAGTTCCCACTTCCACTCGGGAATGGGAATACTCTGAATTAGCCCAGCAGGTCTCTGGTGCTCTGCCTTAACCTGCTGGCATACCAGACATCGGGCTACGAAGTCGGCAATATCCCGCTTCATTCCGTTCCACCAGTAGGAACGTCTCAGATCCTGATACATGCGGGTGGCACCCAGATGGATAGCAAATTGGGAGCGATGTGCCTCCTGTAATAGCTCCTCCAAAATAGAGTGTGCCTCGGGTACGCAAAGTCTCCCACGAAAATACAAGACACCCGCGTCGTCTCGAGTGAAATCAGACTGCTGCTCTGTGGCTGCTCGACTGCCGAGGAACTGCAGATGCTGATCGCTCGCCTGAGCCTCTCTGATCCTCGTCCGGATGGAAAACTGAGCAACAATGGTCGCTAGAATACCCCTCTCAGTCTGACCCTGCTCCTCTAGACCCAACTCTGAGAAACTCTGGACGATCTCGGTAACCAGAACTCGATGGTAGGCCAGTACCCCTCTGGACTTCCTACTCAAGGCGTCAGCAACGACATTAGCTTTCCCAGGGTGGTAGCTAATGGTACAATCGTAGTCCTTCAGGAACTCTATCCACCTCCTCTGTCGGAGGTTGAGCTCCTTCTGCATGAAAAGATACTTGAGGCTCTTATGATCAGTGAATATCTCAAAAGTGATCCCATACAAATGGTGCCTCCAAATCTTCAAAGCAAAAAATAATCGCTGCTAGCTCTAAATCGTGAACTGGGTAGTTCTTCTCATGCTCCTTCAGGTATCGAGAAGCATAAGACACTACCCGCCCGTGCTGCATCAGAACGACACCCAATCCCTGATAAGATGCATCTGTATAAAGCACAAATCCGTCCTCTCCTGATGGAAGAACGAGGACGGGTGCCGACACTAATCTCTGCTTCAGCTCCTGGAAACTAGCCTCACAAGCCTCTGACCATGTGAACTTCATGCCTTTCCTGGTAAGGCGTGTCAGTGGTATAGCTATGCTCGAAAAGCCCTCAACAAATCGTCGGTAGTAGCCGGTTAATCCCAAGAAACTACGAACCTCCTGAACTGACTTCGGCTGCTCCCAACTGGTGACAGTCTCGATCTTCTGGGGGTCTACTGAAATACCACGGCTGGAAACCACGTGCCCCAGAAAACCGACTGAGGATAGCCAAAATGCGCATTTGCTGAACTTTGCAAATAAGCGCTCCCGTTGGAGAGTCTCCAAAACTATGCGAAGATGTTGTGCATGCTCCTCCTCAGAACGCGAATAGATCAAGATGTCATCAATGAAGACAATAACAAACTGATCTAGATACTCCAGGAATATGCGGTTCATCAAATCCATGAATACTGCTGGAGCGTTGGTAAGCCCAAATGGCATTACCAAGAACTCATAGTGCTCATATCTAGTGCGGAACGCTGTCTTCTGAACATCTGAGTCTCTAACCCTCAGCTAATGATATCCGGACCGCAGATCAATCTTAGAATACACTAAGGTGTCTCTGAGCTGATCAAACAAATCCTCTATCGGTGGCAACGGGTACTTATTCTTGATGGTTACTACATTCAACTGTCTGTGGTCGATACATAACCTCAAAGAACCGTCCTTCTTCTTGACAAACAGAACCGGTGAACCCCAAGGAGATACGCTCGGTCTGATGAACCCTCGGTCTAATAACTCCTGGAGTTGGACCTTCAGCTCGTCCAACTCTTTCGGTGCCATGCGATAAGGAGCCTTAGATGCCGGCGCAGCCCCCGGAATCAGCTCTATAGTGAACTCTATCTGTCTCCTGGGAGGAAGACCCGGTAGCTCCTCTGGAAAGACATATGGGAACTCCCGAACAACTGGAATATCCGGAAGAGAGGAACTACTGCTGTCATCCACGCTAATCATCGATAACAGATAACCCTGACAACCCAGCGATAACAATCTCTGTGCCTGGAGCGCAGAAATAACAGATATGTCATCATCTTGGATGCCGGTGAAATCCCACGAGGGTTGGTCCGGAGGCCGAAAAGTAACCACCCTCGTTCGGCAATCCACGGTGGCATGGTATGCGGTAAGCCAGTTCATACCGAGGATGATATCAAAATCAACCATCTCTAGCACCAGCAGGTCCACGGTGAGAATCATGCTACCGAAGTCCAGTGGGCAGGCTCTGACCTCTTGGGTGACCGCTAATGACTCACCCGAAGGTAAAGATACCGACAGGTGGCGTGCCCTAGCAGTAGGTATCCTACCAATCCTAGCCAAGAATATCCGTGAAATGAAAGAGTACGAGCTACCAGTATCTACTAATAAATCCGCAGGTATTGAATATAAAGAGATAATACCGCGAAATACTGATCCGTCAGCCCTCTGTGCCTCCTCTCGTGTAACCGCAAAAACTCGTCCAGACACTGGCGGTGGAGGTAGAGGAGGATACTGCTCTAGCTGTGGTGGAGGCAGAGGCGGGGGTGCAGGTGCTCCAACCACAGACTGAGGCTGATACGGTGTAGTCTGATAAATCGGGTAGGGCTGAGGCTGTGGCATGTACTGCTGCGGGGGTGCTGAAACAGAACCCTGGGATGCCGCTGGGGTACTGATGTACTCATATCCCGGCATACAATAAACCACAGCTGGAGTGGCTGTCTGGGGTGGACGGAAAGAATGCTGAGTCCTCCGTCTTCCTCGCTAAGGTCCTGTCGATGCGGTATGGCCACTCTATGCGGTATGCCCACTCTGGCCCGTGCCTCCAGTCCCCTTGTGTTGTGCCTTCAACGCACAGTCTCGACTCATATGCCCTGGGAGCTTGCAGTAGAAACACATTGCATGCCCCACAAGACACTCTGACCTCGAATGCCCTCTGGATCCGCACTGGGTACACTGGTATTGCCCGGCTGTCTTCTTCTTCTAGTGCCGCTGAGAAGACCGAAATGAACCGCCTGAGTAACGACCAGACTTCTGAGGCCTGCCAGATGCCCCAGAAGTGCTCTGAGCTGACTGTCCCTGACCGCCACGCTTCTGTCCCGAGGTCTGCTGTGGCTGAGTCTGAGATAATCCCTGAGCTGACTCCTTTCCCTTCTTCTTCTCCCCGTTCACCTCCTGTTGTGCCATCTCAATCAGAAGGGCTTTCTCCAAAGCCTCATGATAGGATGCAGTACTAAATCCAGCAAGTCGGAGTCTGATATACCCAGCTAGTCCTCGAGTGAAATGGATCATCTGTGATCTATCCTCTGTGACCAGCTCGGGGCAGAACTCAGCCAAACGGTTGAATTCTGCGCTATACTCCATCACTATGCGACTGCCCTGCTGTAGGGTCAACAACTCCTGACGCTGAGTCATCTGATAAGCAATAGGGATATACTGACTCTCGAACGCCTCTCTGAAGACGGCCCATGTGAGGCGCTGCTCCCCAATAATCGTGCGCTGCGAGGCCCACCAGGAAACCGCCTCGTCCCGTAAATGATATGCAGCCAGCTCCGCCTTCTCCCACTCAGAGCAAGCCATGTAATAAAAGGTACCCTCCAAAGTCTCTAACCAGGAACAGGCAGCCCTAGGATTAGATCCCCCATGGAATAATGTAAATCGGCCTTTCACCGAATCTGCAAGTGCAGGTATCCGGGCTCTAGCCCTGCCCCAATCTGCTAGAGTAGTAGGAGCTACCAGTGGAGCTGCACAAGACAAGTGAGTAGTGTACTAGAAATTATAAGAATATTATAGGTTCATAATGAATAATTATTTTTTTTATAAATTTATACCTAATTATAATTGTATGTTATATGTACATTACAGGTTGATTGAATGAAAGAACAAATTGATGACTTAGATCTAAGGGCACTTTCGTATGGTCTAAATTCCGTTGCATTTAGTTATCATGGATTCAACATAAATGGTGTTGTATTTCGCATAGTAGAATCTGAACAAAACAAAAAAGTGCAAAATAGTGGGGTTATGTTGCGGTCGATGCATGACAATGATGATCATGAGTCAACCTACTATGGTAGATTAACTGATGTCATCTCACTTGATTATAGCGGTAGTGGAAGAATTGTTCTTTTTCAATGTGATTGGTGTTGGATCTTGGATGGCTAGAGAGGGGGTGAATATAGCTAGACACAAAACTCGCTTTCACTTTGACAGATTCTGCACTTAGGGTTAGTAGCACAGCGGAAGCAATACAAAATAGAGATGCAGTAACTAAACCCTAAACTAAGCACAAGCACAAAACGCTAACAAAGAGGATTTACAAGGTTCGGGGATAACTTGCCCCTACTCCTTGGCGTGCCCTTAAGGTGGGTGATCCCTTGATCGTCGGCAGATCAAGCCCTGGAAAATCCGGATAAAATACAACCTCCTTCTCGGTGGAGTAACCTCTCCACAGCGTTTCAACAGGAATAAAGTATTAAGCACAATGAAACACAAGAAGGGATCTTACAGAGCACTTAGGACAGCAAGAACACAAGCGAACTCCTCACTGAGCTCCACTCAGCACAGATCTCACGTAAAAACACCCTCTTCGTGTCTTCTTGTTGATGGACTCGCCAAGCTCCTTGTTTCATCTTCCAAGCACTCAAGTATGCAGTGTCGCTCAAAGCTTCAGCTGCTTCAGAGTGATGCATAGCAAATGGAGAAGTAGTTTGTCGCATGAACCAGAGAAGTAATCAAGTGTTCTTCTAAGGCTTCATCGCTACCAAGCCCTTAAGCCTCTCCCACTAATCGCCAGGTCAAGGCCACCTCTCTGCAGCTCCCAGCTGCTTAACTGCAACTGCCCACCTACCACTGAGCTCTCCTAGACTCCCTGAGCTTCCCTCAGACGAGCCCCAGTCAACAGCTCCAGTAGCGCCAGCATCCATTGCAACCTGAGATGGATCCCTGCCAAACCTGATGTAGCAAAAGCTTCTATTTGACTCTCCTTATGTAAACCTGATTCATCTGCACACTTAGCAGCTCATTAGAATAGCAAATCAACAGAAGATCAAAACATCAGAACATATCAGTGGTGATCAGAAGAGAAACAGAACGCAATCAGAATTCTGACAGTGTTTTTGAATTAAAGCTGTCAGCTACTGATCGGTCACCGAACTGATCAGAGGGACTCTTAATCGGTCACCAGACCGATCAGGATGAGTTCAGACCGATCAGGCTCCAACCTGATCGGTCCCCAATGTGCAATCAGAAATCGTGACTCCTTCGTGATCGATCACCAGACCGATCCCAAGTCATGGATCGGTCACCAGACCGATCCACCCCTTCTCAGAGTGATTTCCCAGCTTCGCAGTCCAAACCTCCTGATCGGTCCCCAGACCGATCAGGGTGTGGCTTGATCGGACTGGTGACCGATTAGGCCACTCTCTGACCGATCAGGCTCCAGCCTGATCGGTTATAGTGAGAACCTCACAACAATTGATCGTTCACCAGAACGATCTGAATAGTATCTCTGATCGGTCACCAGACCGAGCAGGAGTCGATCAGTAGGGTTCCCAAACTCACTGTATGCTCCCTGATCGATCACCAGACCGATCAAGAGCCGATCAGTAGGCTTCCAAACTCACTGTATGCTCCCTGATCGGTCACCAGACTGATCAGACATAGCTGGATCGGTCACCAGACCGATCCACGAGGGAACTCCGTGCCAACTTCCCTAATCGATCACCAGACCGATCCAGGCAAGGTCAAATCCACTCTATGTCACGAGAACAAGCCTCCAGCCCTTCTCTGACTCGTTCTTAGTCCCCCGGACCAAGACTCCGTGCCCAGTCTCACTCACCGGGACTTCAACCTAGCCCCCCAAGCTAGGACCTGGCCCTTCAAGCCAGGGTTTCATCCAACCTAGCCCTCCAGGCTTGGACCTGACCCTCCAAGCCAGGGTTTCATCCAACCTAGCCTCCAGGCTAGGACCTGACCCTCCAAGCCAGGATTTCATCCAACCTAGCTCTCCAAGCTAGGAATGCCTAGTCCCACTAGGGCTTAATCCCAATCATCTCATCAGCCTAAACTAAAATCGGTGTCAACACCAAAACAGTAGTCGGGGTCAGACTGCATCAACAATTGGGATAACACTACTTATGGAGTGAAAATTGATCCTTTAGTCTGTATTTGGTTAGGGGTAATGCAATCCAGTTTGTAATGTAATTAAGCCTGTAATGTAATCCAGATTACATGTTATTGGCCTTGTAATCCAGATTATAACACTTTAACTACCTTTTGTAATACAGATTATATTACATTATAGTTTTAAAATTGTATCAAACAAAGTAATCTATCTTGTAATGTAATCTTGATTACATTACAAGGCTGATTGCCCCTTACCAACTGTAACCTTAGGATTTACAATGGTAAATTTTTTATGCTTAATAAATACCAGAGAACTTGAAGAGCATGAACCTTTTATTCTAGCTTCACAAGCTCGAATGGTTTATTATGTCCATGATCCAAAAGAAGAGGACTAGTATTGTGTCCTTCATCACACACCAAGAGATATATACAACATGGTCAATGAAGATGATATGGATGCAATGCATTTTGTTGATAATAATTTTTCTAATATACAATCGCTATTAGGTAATATAAATGGAGTAGATATTGAC
>JAGFNQ010006269.1:0-42730 GCA_024364735.1 Boesenbergia rotunda | reverse complement strand
TTCGGATCATTTTAACATGAGGAAGACCCAACCTATCTATCTTACAAATGCCATATAAAATTTTATCAATATCTTGCTTGAATAATACTTTCTCTACCTGCCACTTAAACGCTAAATTTGCCAAATAATCTGCAGCCGCATTTGCTTCTCTATATACATGAGAATAAAAAACAAGATGTTTCTTTACCAACCATCTGATTTTCAAAATAGTCTTCCTGTATTCCCAGCATATTATTGATGATTGTATTAACCGCAAAGCCACCAAAGAATCTGATTCCAGCCAAATTGGGAGAAAATTATTTGCTATACATAACTCAAGCCCAATTAAAATAGCATGAAGCTCAGCTTTGACATTTGAAGAGACTCCCAATGTGCCAATTTTCGCCATTATAAACTGTCCATCATGATCACGAATTATGGCACCAAACGAAGCCTCTCCTGGATTTCCTCTCGAACAACCATCAGTATTAAGTTTGTAACCTCCAAATTTTGGCCGTAGCCATCGCACCATAACAATAGAAGTACTAACTTTTATCTTGATATCCATCCCCCATGCTTTAGCAACCGGAGTAAAACCTTTCCAATGTTTAGCTTTAATGATGCTTGCGGCCTCCCCCATTAAGCAATACTGAAATATGTTTCTCTTGATATTTCGGACCTCCTGCCTTACACCTTTGTGTTTAGCTTCATTCCTAGCTAACCACAGGAACCATACAATAAGAAATGGCATTACCTCTCTAATGTGACCTCCTTGCAACCATTCGGACCCAATCCTCCATTCTTCCAATATTGAGAAACGATTAACATGGAACAAATTAGCAAAATATAACCAGATTTCTTTAGCAATAGGTCCTTCAAAAAACAAGTGATTCCATGATTCTATTGAGTAACAACATTGACATTTAGAAACTAGAGAAATACCTCGGTGTTGCAAAATGGTATCCAAAGGAAGTTTTCGTTTCAGAAATCTCCAAGCAAAAATAGCAATACTCGGTTTAAGCAAACCATTCCAAATTACATGATATATTGGATTCCTTTCTTGTACTTGCCGAATGGAATTCCAAGCTGTTTTAAAGAAAAGCCTCCATCTAAGGAAGGCTTCCAATTATTTGATCAGAAGCTAATAAACGGGAGTATTTACCACCGTTTGAACAGTATTAGCTGGGAGAAATTTTGCTAATTCTTCCATTCTCAATGAGGACCATTTAAGAAATCCTCAACTCTTATCTCTTTGTTGGCAGTCGGGACACTAGATTTGAAGAGAGGACCTTGATCTAACCAAGTATCAAACCAAAAGTTAATTTTACCATTTCCAAGGATCCAACAAATATTTTGTTCGGCTAAATTGTGAACTTTGATAAGCCTTCGCAACAAGGAGAAGCTTTTGGCTTTAAATCCACAATAACGGGTGAGATGAAATACAATAAAAATTAGAAAGATATTTTTGCCCATAAAGTATTTTGCTCCCTAAATCTAAACCATAGTTTAACTGACATTGCCAAACTTAAATCTGCAAGCTTCCTTACACCTAAACCTCCTTCCATTTTATGCTTACAAATAGCCTCCCAAGCCACCCAATGAGCTTTTTTATTTGTATCCGTAGAGCCCCAAAAGAACTTGGCAAATATCATCTCCAAATTGTGAAGAATGGACAATGGGGGAAGAATCGTTTGCAACAAGTAAAGCGGCATAGATATTAACACGCTCTGAATAAATATTAAGCGCCCTCCATATGTTAAACGTGCTAGATTCCAACCCATAAGCTTTTTTCCTTATCTTTTCTATCAAAGGATGAAAATAAACTGATTTCTGGCGTCCAGTGTAAAGGGGAATTCCCAAATATTTCATAGGCCATGAGCCTATCAAAAAACCTGTTTCAGCTAGAATTAGCCCTTTGCGCTTATCTGATATCTTATTAGATAGATAGATTAAACTCTTCATTGTGTTTATAGCTTGCCTCGAGTGTTCTTCGTATTTGATCAGGAAGTTCTTAACCAATTTTATACAATCAATAGATCCATTCAGAAAAATCATTATATCATCAGCATAAGCTAGATGTGAAATCATCATGTTGCAACCTGTAAAGAATCCCAATTTAGAATTGTCAGAGTAGAGTTTGTCTAGACCCCTGGATAAAAGTTCGGAAGTAATAATAAACAAAAAAGGGGAAATAGGATCTCCTTGACGTAACCCTCTTTTAGATTGGAAAAAACCTGCCATCTGACCATTGATGCGAATAGAATACCAAACAACCGAAATGCATCTTTCAATCATATTTATAAACTTCTTAGAAAAACCGAAGGCATCCATAATTCTGAATAGCAGGCCCCATTGAACTCTATCGAAAGCTTTAGCCATATCCAATTTCATTATAACATTACCTCCTCTGACATGATGATTTAATTTATATGTCAATTCCTGAGCTAGCAGTATGTTGTCTGATATCAGTCTGCCTTCTACAAATCCACTTTGTGTAGGAGATATTATCTTATTCAAAACTTTTTGCAATCTATTTGCTAACAATTTGGATATGATTTTATAAGAAACGTTACATAAACTGATAGGTCTAAATTCTTGCCAAGATTGCGCATTCTCTGCTTTTGGAATTAAAATGATAGTCGTAGCAGTCATACCTTTTGGAAGAATTCCTCCTTTAAAGAAGTCCAGTACAGCCTGAAACACATCATCCTGTATGATATCCCAACAAGATATATAAAAAGAAACAGAAAAACCATCTGGGCCAGCTACACTGTCTTGATTCATTTCCCACACTATTTGTTTTACTTCTTCTTTAGATGGTAGGGTTGTTAAAGCCATATTTTCAACTGAATTAATCAAGTCTGGAATATAATCAAGATCTGCCATATTACCATCAAAAGGTTCTCCTATCAATAATTGCTCAAAAAATTTGATCCCTGAAGTTTTAATCAGATCTGGGCTCTCCAAACACTCTCCATCATCCCATATTCGAGATATTCTATTAGCTATCTTTCTAGTCTGCACCATATTATGAAAAAATTTAGTATTTTTGTCACCCTCTTTCATCCATTTTACTGCTGCCCTTTGCCTCCAGAAATCCTCCTCCATTTGCAAAGTTTTAAATAGATGGGCTTGAAGCTTATTTTTATTAACTTTATTTATCTCAGAAGGGTCATTATCAAACAATATTTCTGCCTCTTTATACCTTTCTTCTGCTTTTTGAATGTTGTCTTGTATATTTCCAAAAACCTCTTTGTTCCACCATTTTAAATGACTTTTCAACCTCTTTAATTTGATTTGCAGATTTAGCATACCATAACTAGAACTCGGCAAGTTCCAATTTAATCTAACAGTTTGAAGAAAACCATGATGTCTTAGCCACATTTTCTGAAATCTGAATGAAAATGCCCCTCTTCCAGGAATAGAGAATGAGATAAGCAAAGGACAATGATCTGAAGCAGCTCTATTCAAATGCTCAACCCTGATTGAAATTCCATTATTCTGCCAAGTATTTGAGATTAGAATTCTGTCTAATCGCTTCCATATTCTGTTATTTGTCCAGGTGAATTTATCACCTACGAATCCTGCATCAATCAATCCTGATATCATCATGAAATTGTTAAAATCTTTTATAGCACCTACCCCTAACAATATACCAGTTGAGATTTCCGATTCATTTGCTATTACATTAAAATCTCCACCAACCAACCAAAACTCCTTATTTGGTGGTCTAAAAGATTCCAGCTGCTCCCATAAAACATATCTATCCACTCTAGAGCATTTAGCATAGACAATTGTAACCAGTATTTCCAAAGCAAGCATATTATATTTCAATTTTAAATGAAGAAATTGGTCGTGGTCCTTCAAAACTGTACAAACAATATTCACATCATGAGCAAACCATATTTTACCTGAACAATTTGAAAAAACCGAAGAAAACCCAAATCTTCTTATAAAAGAGTCACCATCCAGAGCTATCAATGGTTCCAAGATACCCAAGAAATTAAGATGATGGTGATTCTTTAAATATAGCAATCTTCTAATCGAAGGAAGGTTTCCTATTCGCCTAATATTCCACACAAGACCTGTCATTATATTAAAGAGGAATTAGAGGACCTTTGAGCTTGATACTTACTTCTGGTAACCCTTTGAGGTATATCAGGAGGAGCTTTTTTGTTCAAAGGAACCTTTAAAGAGGAAGGAAGGGACGAAGTTCTCTGTAATTGCCTCACCTCCACTTGATCTGATATATCATCTTCCAACATAATTTTTGCGATTTCCATTGAATCATTATTAGTTTGAAAAGATGCTTCAAACCGGAGACTTTGATCTAGATCATTCACTGTCATATCAGAAGCTATTATTTCTATATCATTCTCAGCTGCATGCCACTTCTCTAAGCTTGGTAGATGAGAAGCTAACAGCTCCATTGACGAAACTTCTGCTGAAATTAAATCTGCAGAGGTAGGAATTTTAGCTGAACTTAGATCCACCGGCACAAACTGCACATTCAACCTCTGATTAGGGACCAGGTTAGAGCCCCTAGTACAATTTTATTCTTCTATGCTATCACTTATATCTGCCTTTCTGCTATCCATATCATTTGAATTCCTGTATTTATCCTCCTCTGTCTTTTCTTTCAATTCTTGGAACTCCTTCAGTGCACCTTCTTCTTCCACTTCATAAGCAGCCAAAGATTGAAATTTATTCTCATTAATGAAATGGATGTCTGATTTATCTTTTTGTATCCAAGTTTGTTTTCCATCTTTAACTTTAATACCTTTCTTCATGCGATTTGCAGTATCTTCCATCTCACTTCTAGCCTCCCTTCTCAGCTTGTCTTCTGGAGGAATGTCAGCCTTCCCATTAGTTTTCCAGGCTGGAAAAAGTTGACCTCCTTTAACATAGCATTCTTCTACCGAATGTCCCAAGTGAGAGCAAGATGTACAATATTTTGGGGACTTCTCAAATAAGACTTTCTGCAATCTCTTTTCTTCCCCAATCCCAATCCAGAATTCATTCACTCTGGGTTTAAGCAAATCAATTTCAACACATATTCTAGCCATGTATAGCCTTGAGCCATCAGCCGTAGCTTCATCTATCTTTATGGGTTTACCCACTATACGAGCTGCAGAAAACAAGCTCTTTTTGTTGAACATATGTATGAGAAAGTCTGGGAATTGAATCCATACCAGAGCAATTGAAGATTCAACGTCATAAGAAAAGTTCGGTGACCATTTGAAGATGCGTAAAGGAACGCCATCGATATACCAGATGCCCCTAGCCCAGATTCTTGCCATATCAGAATTAGATGTCAAATGAAGGAAGATATGTCCCGAGCGCAGAACTCTGATGTTGTAAGGGCTTGATAACCCTAGATTCTGAAAGGCAAGCATAATAACAGAAAAGATTGGCCGTTTACCTGAGAATTTTCCAATTAAAGCATATTTGTAAGGATCGGCCATCGATATAACTTCTTCTGGAGTATAGAAAATCCCCGGCTTATCATTATAAATCATCGTCTCTTTGAAATCGTCTTCGATCTCGTCGAAAGTTTTTTTCGATGATCTTGGTGAAGAAGGTCTCAACGCCACCATAATCCAAGGATCTGAGTTGGCATTAGTTGATTGGTGGACACACACCATAATCCAGGCGTCTGGAGGTGGATAAACTTGAAGGATCAAGTTTCGACGAGGAGTCATCACGTTAAGACAACAAGGGTGCTCAGATCGGATTCAGGTGTAGATGCAATCATGCCCTAAATGAGAAGTTTCGATGATTGACGGTTATTTAAGTTTAAGCTAATACATTGGATCTAATATTGAGGTTTAATGTGCAGTAATGCAAGAAGTCCAAGGAATGGTCGGGGACCGAATTCTTGGCATGAAGACCCGGAGTTGAGGAAGCTCCAGGCAAGAAGTCCAAGGGATGGTCGGGGACGGAACTCTTGGCATGAAGACCCGGAGTTGAGGAAGCTCCAGGCAAGAAGTCCAAGGGATGGTTGGGGACGGAACTCTTGGCATGAAGACCCGGAGTTGAGGAGGCTCCAGGCGTGAAGTCCAGGAAACGAGAGGTTTCGCTGGCATAAAGTAATTGGATCGATTGAGAACAACGCAAAATATTTAGGGTTGAGAATCATAAATATTTGAGCGTATCAATCGATCAGGCAATCGATTGGAAGATGATCAATCGATTACTGAATCGATTCAGGACGATTCTGTGTGAAAACAGAATGCTCCCTAATCGATTAGTGAACGATTGAAAGCTTTTAATCGATTGATGAATTGATTCAGGGTGATTCTGTGCGCAAACAGAATGATCTGTAATCGATCAGTCAATCGATTCAGAAGTCCTGTAATCGATTGGTGAATCGATTATGAGCGATTCTGTGCGCAAACAGAATGCTCCGTAATCGATCAAACAATCGATTCAGAAGCCCTGTAATCGATTGGTGAATCGATTACGAGCTGTTCTGTGCGCAAACAGAACGCTCCGTAATCGATCATTCAATCGATTCAAGATACCAATCGATTAGCCAATCAATTCAAGTTCAAAATGGTGAAATCCTAGCCGTTCATCCGACATTTGTACTGTTAACGGCTACTTGGTAATCGATTGGGGTTTTTCGCCAATCGATTCATGACGCAGAGAAGACCATTATAAGCAGGCAACCAAGCGCAAAACACGTCACTGTTCCATTGCAATCTCTGCTAGGGTTTTGGTGCTCCAAGTTCTTTGCTCAAGCTCAAGTTTTCCAACACCTTCTTCAAGCAACCAAAGGAAGGAGAAGCAAGCCTGTTGTGTAATACTTCTTTCTCTTCTTCTTCCTTGTGTTGTTCTTTGTGAAAGCTTTCAAGGGTGTTGTAAAAGGGTTTCTCCACCCTCGGTGTTGTTCTGAGAAGGAGGTTTCTTAGTGAAATCTGTGATCGCTGGTGTGGTCCCTTAGATTAGTCACCTCAAGGAGGTGGAGACCAAGTAAACCAAAGTGTTAGCATTGGATTTGGTGGTGTGTGTGGCTTTTGATCTTTGTTTGGAAGAAGAAGATTCAACTGAAGCGAGCTATTCACCCTCCTCTAGCTCTACCGATCCTCAACATCAGGTGCCTGGACTGACCTTTATAAACAACTTCAACCAGGAGCTCCAGACAATAATTCTCTACAATCTTTGTGCTCAAGTGTTAGTCTGAAAGCTGTTGATGCAGTATGACCTGATTGTTGTTTTGGTGTTGACACCGATTTAAGTTTAGTTGAGTAAGATAAATTCAGATTAAGTCCTGGTTGGGGACTGGGCACGAATTCCGGTGAGTAGAGCCGGGTCCAGTGAGTGAAGCTAGGTGAAGGAAACCCTGGTGAGTGAAGCTGGGTCATAGCAAGGGAAGCTAGGTGAAGGAAATCCTAGTCAGTGAAGCTAGGTTGGACTAAGTCCCGGTGAGTGAAGCTGGGCATGAAGTCTTGGTCCGGGAGACTGAGCATTAAGTGTACTGGTAAGAGATGACTTGGGAGCTCGTTCTCTGGACCGGGTTAGGTCGGAGAGGGCTCGGGAGCTCGGTCTCCGGGACCAGACTGAGTCAGAGAAGGCAAGGGAGCCTGTTCGCTGGACTTAGGGTCGAAATGATCGGAACTGGATCGGTCTAAAGTCCGATCAGGGAGTTGGCACGAACTCTCTCGATTGCAGATCGATCTGAAGTCCGATCAGGGAGTTGACACGAACTCTCTTGATAGTAGATCGGTCTGGTGACCGATCCAGGATGTCTGATCGGTCTGGTGACCGATCAGAAACAGATCAGAAACATTCTGTGTGGTGACTGATCGGTCTGGTGAACGATCAGAGACAGATCAGAAACATTCTATTTGGTGACTGATCGGTCTGGTGAATGATCAGAAACAGATTAGAAATATTTTGTTTGGTAACTGATCGGTCTGATAAACGATCAGAAACAGATCAGAATGATTCACAGAAAACCCTGATCGGTCAGAGCGACCGATCAGGGTCATCCTGGACCGATCCGGATGGCTCCTGATCAGTCAAGAAGTGACCTGATTGGTCACTTTGACCGATCAGGCCCTCACCTGATCGGTCAAGTGACCGATCAGGTGTTTGTGGTTTGAAAGATTAGGTCGTGGCTAATCGGTCACTGAGGCCGATCAGGGTCTTGACTCTCTAAACCCCTGAACTTCCAGTAAGATAAGGGATCGGTCTGGTGACCGATCCTCTGTCTCTGATCGGTCAGTGTGACCGATCAGAACTACACTGGATCGATCAGAATCAAGTCTGATTGGCCCCTGGGGTGTCTGATCGGTCAGGGTGACCGATCAGAGCCTTAGAACTTTAATTTGAATTATTGTCAGATCTCTGATTACTTTCTGATTTCCTTCTGATATGTTCTGATATGTTTTGATTTGTTTCGCTAATACATCTGTGAGTGTGCAGATGATACAGAGACGATACAAAGACAAGAAGGAGGGTCAATAGTGACTTTCACTGCGGCATGTTTGTTTGGTATCTGTTTGCAGGTTTCAACGGCTTCTGGCGTCTGACATTTGGCCTGAAGTTGCAGCTGAAGAGATGACTTCAGTGAGCTCAGAAGGGGTCAGTAGGTCAGTAGGTGACGAAGCCGTGGGTCAGTGGGTGACGAAGCTTGGTGATGACTCGAAGGAAGGCTTAAGAGGAGGCTGGCAAAGCAGAGACATGTATCAGACACAACGAAGAGACAACAACGAGAACTGAGAGAAGGATCTTGTGTGTGTTGTGCTGTGTTGTGCTCTGTGTTAAGCTTCTTCGTGCTTTCTGTGCTTGCGCTTAAGGTTGCATCTGTAAGTTTCTTCTCAAGTCTCTGTGCTTACTTTGATACATTTCTGAGACTGTCTGTGGAGAGGTTACTCCACTGAGAAGGAGATTTTCTTATTCGGATTCATTCTGGGGCTTGATCTGCCGACGATCAAGGGATCACCCACCTCATAGGCACGTCAAGGAGTAGGGGCAAGTTATCCCCGAACCTTGTAAATCTCTTGCGTTAGCGTCTGGTTTGTTTTCCTTTATGTTGTTTGTTCTTTCTGTTCTGTTTTTTTTCCGCTGCTAACCTAAGTGCAGAAAGAAAAGAAGCCAATGGTTTTTGTGGGTGGCTATTCACACCCCCCTCTAGCCATCCCAGATCCAACAAGTGGTATCAGAGCCTGGGCTCTTTCAAATGGTTTAACACCCGAGGAGCAAAGAAGAATGACTTTGAGAGAAGACTTCAGCACCAACAGACCCCCTTTCTTTGATGGAGCCGACTTCTAGTATTGGAGATCAAAAATGGAGTATTATTTGTAAACCGACAGGAATGTGGTTTTCAGTCAAGGAGGGATTCACTCCTCCAAAGAATATTGAGGGCAAGGAACTCGACTCGTCAAGGTGGTCAGCCGAACAAACCAGAAAAGGTGAGACTGATGCTAAGGCAGTGGTCACCCTGCAGTGTGGGATGACCAAGGAGCAACTCATCAAGGTTGGTCCTTTCGCAAGTGCCAAAGATCTATGGAACAAGCTCATAGAGCTTCATGAAGGCACTCGAGATTCTCGAATAGCAAAGAGGGATCTCTTCCTCAATCAGCTCCAGAATCTTACCATGAAAGATTCTGAAATTGTAAGTGAGCTTCATGGTCGATTCAAGAAGATATTTAATAGTTTGTGTAGCGATCTCGCCCTCTCTGGTCCTCGTAGGAAACTCTCTAGGCCCGAGACCCTACGGTGTTCCTACTCCCGGTAGTGGGTTTTTGCCTTCCCCAGATTCGAACCTTAGACCTCCAGGACAAGTACAATGGTTCCTTGAATCTGGTAGGCTCACTTGGCTACCAGATTCAAGGAACCATTGTACTTGTCCTGGAGGTCTAAGGTTAGAATCTGGGGAAGGCAAAAACCCACTGCCGGGAGTGGGAATACCGTAGGGTCTCGGGCCTAGAGAGTTGCCTGCGGGGACTAAAGAGGCCGAGATCGCTACATAAAAAGGCGCCTTTTTTTGTAGCAATCTCGCTACACAAAAAGATATCTTTTTTTATGCGAAGATGCTGCGCATGCTCTTCCTCAGAACGCGAATAGATCAAGATGTCATCAATAAAGACAATCACAAACTGATCTAGATACTCCAGTAATATGCGGTTCATCAAATCCATGAACACCGCTAGAGCGTTGGTAAGCCCAAATGACATTACCAAGAACTCATAGTGCCCATATCTAGTGCGGAAAACTGTCTTATGAACATGTGAGTCTCTAACTCTCAGCTGATGATATCCGGACCGCAGATCAATCTTAGAATACACTGAGGTGTCTCTGAGCTTATCAAACAAATCCTCTATCCGTGGCAACGAGTACTTGTTCTTGATGGTTACTGCATTCAACTTTTTGTAGTCAATGCATAACCTCTAAGAACCGTTCTTTTTCTTGACAAACAGAACCGGTGAACCCCAAGGAAATACGCTCGGTCTGATGAACCCTCGATCTAATAACTCCTGGAGTTGGACCTTCAACTCGTCCAACTCCTTCGGTGCCATGCGATAAGGAGCCTTAGATGGCGGCGCAGTCCCCGGAATCAGCTCTATAGTGAACTCTATCTGTCTCCTGGGAGGAAGACCCGGTAGCTCCTCTGGAAAGACATCTGGGACCTCCCGAACAACTGGAATATCCGGAAGAGAGGAACTACTGCTGTCATCCATGCTAATCATCGATAACAGATAACCCTGACAGCCTAGTGATAACAATCTCTGTGCTCGGAGCGCAGAAATAACAGATATGCCGTCGTCTCAGATGCCGGTGAAATCCCACGAGGGTTGGTCCGGAGGTTGAAAAGTGACCACCCTCGTCCGGCAATCCACCGTGGCATGGTACGCTATAAGCCAATCCATGCTGAGGATGATATCAAAATCAACCATCTCCAGCACCAGCAGGTCCACGGTGAGAATCATGCTACCGATGTCCAGTGGGGAGGCTCTGACCTCCTGAGTGATCGCTAATGACTCACCCGATGGTAAAGATACCGACAGGTGACGAACCCTAGCGGTAGGTATCTTACCAATCCTAGCCAAGAATATCCGTGAAATAAAAGAGTACGAGCTACCAGTATCTACTAATAGATCCGCAGGTACTGAATATAAAGAGATAATACCGCGAAATACTGATCCGTCAACCCTCTGCTCCTCCTCTCGGGAAACCGTGAAAACTCGTCCAGACTCTGGCGGTGGAGGTAGAGGAGGATACTGCTGTGGCTGCGGTGGTGGCAGAGGCTGAGGTACAGATGCTCCAACCGCAGACTGAGGTTGATACGGTACAGTCTGATAAATCGAGTAGTGCTGAGGCTGTGGCATGTACTGCTGCGGGGGTGCTGAAATAGAACTCTGAGATGCCGCTGGGGTACTGACGTACTCATATCCCTGCATACAATAAACCACAGCTGGAGTGGCTGTCTGGGGTGGACGGAAAGAATGCTGAGTCGTCCGTCCTCCCCGCTGAGGTCCTTTCTGTGGGGGTATGGCCACTCTGTGCGGTATGGCTACTGTGCGGTATGTCCACTATAGCCCGTGCCTCCAGTCCTCTCGTGCTGTGCCTTCAGCGCACAATCTCGACTCATGTGCCCCGGGAGCCTACAGAAGAAACACACTGCATGCCCAATAGGACAAACGGTACTGGAATGCTCGCTGGAACCACATAGGGTGCACTGAAAACTGCTGCTGGTCTTCTTCTGCTGACGCTGCTGAGAATACCGAGAAGAACCTCCTGAATAACAACCAGACTTCTAAGGCCTGCCAGATGCCCCAGAAGTGCTCTGAGCTGACTGTCCCTGACCGCCACGCTTTCGTCCAGAAGTCTGCTATGGCTGAGCCTGAGCCGAACTCTGGGCTGACTCCTTTCCCTTCTTCTTCTCCCCGTTCACCTCCTGCTGTGCCATCTCAATCAGAAGGGCTTTCTCCAAAGCCTCACGGTAGGATGCAGTACTAAATCCGGCAAGCCGGAGTCTGATATACCCATCTAGTCCTCGAGTGAAGTGAATCATCCGTGATCTATCCTCAGTGACCAGCTCGGGGCAGAATTCAGCCAAACGGTTGAATTCTGCGCTGTACTCCATAACCGTGCGACTGCCCTGCTATAGGGTCAGGAACTCCTGACGCTGAGTCATCTAATAAGCTACCGAGATATACTGACTCTCAAAGGCCTCTCGGAAGGCGACCCAAGTGAGACGCTGCTCTCCAATGATCGTGCGCTGCGAGGCCCACCAAGTAACCGCCTCATCTCGTAAATGGTATGCAGCCAACTTCGCCTTCTCCCACTCATAGCAAGCCATGTAATAAAAGGTACCCTCCAATGTCTCTAACCAGGAACGGGCAGCCCTAGGATCAGATCCTCCGTGGAACAATGTAAATCGGCCTTTCACAGACTCTGCAAGTGCGGGGACCAGAGAGGCCGAGATCGCTACATAAAAAGACGCCTTTTTTTTATGTAGCAATCTTGCTACATAAAAAGGCGCCTTTTTTATGTGAAGATGCTGCGCATGCTCCTCCTCAGAACGCGAATAGATCAAGATGTCATCAATAAAGACAATCACAAACTGATCTAGATACTCCAGGAATATGCGGTTCATCAAATCCATGAACACCGCTAGAGCGTTGGTAAGCCCAAATGGCATTACCAAGAACTCATAGTGCCCATATCTAGTGCGGAAAACTGTCTTCTGAACATCTGAGTCTCTAACTCTCAGCTGATGATATCCGGACCGCAGATCAATCTTAGAATACACTGAGGTGTCTCTGAGCTTATCAAACAAATCCTCTATCCGTGGCAACGGGTACTTGTTCTTGATGGTTACTGCATTCAACTTTTTGTAGTCAATGCATAACCTCTAAGAACCGTTCTTCTTCTTGACAAACAGAACCGGTGAACCCCAAGGAGATACGCTCGGTCTGATGAACCCTCGATCTAATAACTCCTGGAGTTGGACCTTCAGCTCGTCCAACTCCTTCGGTGCCATGCGATAAGGAGCCTTAGATGGCGGCGCAGTCCCCAGAATCAGCTCTATAGTGAACTCTATCTATCTCCTGGGAGGAAGACCCGGTAGCTCCTCTGGAAAGACATCTGGGAACTCCCGAACAACTGGAATATCCGGAAGAGAGGAACTACTGCTGTCATCCATGCTAATCATCGATAACAGATAACCCTGACAGCCCAGTGATAACAATCTCTGTGCTTGGAGCGCAGAAATAACAGATATGCCGTCATCTCAGATGCCGGTGAAATCCCATGAGGGTTGGTCCGGAGGCCGAAAAGTGACCACCCTCGTCCGGCAATCCACGGTGGCATGGTACGCTGTAAGCCAATCCATGCCGAGGATGATATCAAAATCAACCATCTCCAGCACCAGCAGGTCCACGATGAGAATCATGCTACCGAAGTCCAGTGGGCAGGCTCTGACCTCCTGAGTGACCGCTAATGACTCACCCGATGGTAAAGATACCGACAAGTGACGAACCCTAGCGGTAGGTATCCTACCAATCCTAGCCAAGAATATTGATAATTATCATTTTACTAATCAAATTAGGCTCTCAAATTCATGTTTTAATCCCTTTTATATGCTTAATTTTATATTTACACTAGGTTCCATGAGTTAATTCTATTTTTGGTTTTGGATGCAAATTTTTGTATATTCGAGATGTTTTGACATTAAATTTGAATCTAATTTTGTAGGCTTTGAATGATCATGGACCTAGATCAGATTGGATCGAGTTTGAGTCAGAATTGGATTCAGATCAAGATGATCAAGCATTGGAAGAATGTGAGCCGTCTAATCAAGAAACGGTGAGATCTGAGCCATCTATCAGCTTCTGATCAATCCGAGCCCAAGATAGAGTTAATCAAGACCATAGATCAAGATTTGAGGCTTTGGTCCAAATTAGAAGCCATCTGACCGTTGGATCAAGCTTAAGAGGAGTCTAGACCATCCATTCAAGAGGCAGGGAGATCTGAGCTATCCGTTGCAGATCTGATCGATCCTATCTGAGGAGAAGCAGATCCTGACCATTGATGGAGATCTGGAAGGTTTGGATCTAATCTGAGATGATCTGACCGTTGGATGAGGCGAGGATGATCATAGCCATCCAATTTCAAATGAGATTAATTAAAACAGAAACTTCCCTCCCCAGCTCGTTGCCGCGAATTCTGCTTCTGTTTTCCAGTTCGTCTCTGTTCTTCGTCTCCGATCGCACGTGGCCACATCAGATCTGCGCTTTGTTCAAGATTTCGTGTCATCAAGATCGATTCTCCGTGAAGTTTGCTACCAATCTTGTCGCTGCCAAGCTCCGGTGAGGGTTTCACCGAGCTCTGCTTCACCTGAATCAATTTTTGCTTGATCGCTGTCTTCATCGATCGGAACCATCAGAGCGTTCGGAGGGGTACTTTGAAGAGCACTGAGGGTTTCTGAGCCGGAATCGCATCCAGCTGATCAAGGAGGAAGGAATTGGTGGAAGTTTTCAGTTGTGCACCAATCTGTAGCTAAATTGATCGTGGGAGTTTGATCTTGCGGATTCGCAAGCTAGAGGGTCTCTGGCTGGGTTCTTGTGTGACGGCAAGATGCAAATCTTGGGTGAAGAATCGAATCTGATGTCAATTGTTTGTAAATTTCATTTCTGAACTTAGTTCCTTAGCGTTTCAGTTTGTATCAATTCGCGTTTCAGTTTCTGATCAAAACCTGATCGGTCTGTTTGACCGATCAGGATAGACTCCGATCGGTCTGTTGACCGATCAAGCACGCATCTGATCGGTCTGTTGACCGATCAGGCAGTTCTCAGCTTCATCCAATCCTGTTTTCTTTAGTAAGTTTTGTTTCAACTTCACTTTTCTGCAATTTAGCTACATACTTTAAGCTTTCCTGCCTTTGTGATCAGTTCTTGAATTTTTAATTTCATAGTATCAAATTGAATTGCTTAGTTCTCAATTTGAGATAAGTTTAGTTTCCTTAATTCAGTTTTCAAATAGGTTAAATATAGTTTTCGCAATTTCCTTATCCATTTCTGCTTTAGCTGAGTTTTATTTGTTTCAAATTGTTATTTCATTCATATTTGCAAAACAAACCTCCATCTTATTTGAAAACCCAAAACATTAAACGACACATTCAAGCTTGAGTTAAACATCCTAAACTAGTCCTTGGAAAAATACGACTTGAGACCCCTATTGTAACGATCCGGAAAATTCTCTTAATATTTCTTTAAAATATTGAGTATGTCTAGATAATTTTCCGAGGGACCTAGAAATATTAACTCGAATTTTAACCTAGAAATCCATGTTTTTTCATTTAAATTGGGAAAATAGGCACTAATGAGCCTTATATGAGCTTTCTAGTACCATGATTATTGGTGAATTTTAGGTGAAAATTTATAGAAATATAAAGGGGTTTTCATGAGAAATATTAACATAATTATGGGGGAATTTTTAAGGGATTTTCGAAATAATAAAGAAATAAAATAAAAATAAAATAGACCTAGAAATATTAACTCGAATTTTAACCTAGAAATCCATGTTTTCTCATTTAAATTGGGAAAATTAGCACTAATGGGTCGTATATCGACTTTCTAGTACCATGATTATTGGTGAATTTTAGGTGAAAATTTATAGAAATATAAAGGGGTTTTCATGAGAAATATTAACATAATTATGGGGGAATTTTTAAGGGATTTTCGAAATAATAGGGAAATAAAATAAAAATAAAATAGAAAAAAATAGTGCATGCACCAATGATTGAACCTTGGACCTCTTGTACAACCATGCATGCTCTAACCAATTCACCTAGCAAGGGAGTGCTATGAGGAAATTAAGTGGATTTTGGTTAAGCTTAGGGGAATATGAAGAGTTATGAAGAGGAAGAGACACCATGACTCTTCACTTACCCTCCTTAATGTGTTATGAAGAGGGGGCTTGGGAGTTACTTTCTTCCTTCCATCAATTCCATTTTTCTTCCTCCTCCTCCCTCATTATAGCCGAATACTTCAAGAGGGGATCTCCCTTGGAAAAGGTTCACCTAAGGCTCCATCTCCAAGATCCAAGGCTTTTACAAGGGTACAAAGGCTAGGGGTGGTCAAGAGGCAACATGATTTCCATCCTTCTCTCAAATCTAAGGTCTATAATCAAGATCAACCAATGTAAGACTCCCTCACCTGTGGTATAATAGTTCCTTTTGATTTTTAGCATAATATAAAGTTTGATTTTTGGTTTTGATATTGAGAAAACCATGTTTTGGACCCCTATAGCATTCGGCCACCATGAGTTTTGGGTCCATGATGATGTTAAAAATCTTAATTATGCTTTTTAATGTGTTCTCATGATGTTTAGAGAATAAATATAATTTTTGGAAATTTTTGGAGTATCGTAAGACCCTTTAGGGTTTGGGACCATCATAAGGATTTCCATGGCTAAGGTTGGATTTAACTCTTCGCTCATGTATCTTGTGTACCCTTATGATACAAGGGGAGGTTGAAGGGATTTATGTGAATTTTCACAAGGTCTTGTGACCCTAAGGGTTTCGGCCAAGAAGGAATCTAGGGCAAGGGGTTAAGGTTTTCTTCAAGTATGGGTTCCGAAAGCCCTATGGTAGGGTATGGTTGGTGTTTAATGTTTGATTGGGGATTTTATGGAATTTTTCCATGCACCCATGGCCTTGTAGGGTTTTGGCCAGCCCTAAGAAGGAGGGCTAAAGGTTAGGGTTAACCCTAATCATGAGCCCTAATGGCTTCCCATGGTCTTATAGGTAATGTATTGTTGTTTCTTTACCTTATGCTATCTTACATGTTAATTGAATGATGGAACCCTTCCTTATAGGTTTCGGCCAAGCAAGGTAAATAGGGTTTGGGGGGAGTTAGGATTTGAAGAATGATAGTTTATGGTTTGTTATGAAGTATATATATAGGTTCAAGCATGTGGTAGAAATTATGTTACCTATAACTCTAACCTTAAGTACCATGTTTCATGTTTATATGTTTATGATTAGATGCCATGCTTAATAGGGTTTATTCATGAATGTCTTGTGTTCTATGCCATGCACTTGAATGGTAGGTAGTATGTTTATGGAAGTCTTACTTATGTATGCTTGAGATGAATACCATGCTTATGTATGAAATGCAATGTTTACCTTATATATCATGATCATGCAAACTCTATGGATTAGGATAATTGTCTATGCAAACATGTCATGTTCAATGAATATAATCCAATGCTTACCTTATATGCCATGATCATGCAAGCACTAGGAATAAGAATGATGTTTATGTAAGTAGGCCATGTTCTATGAATGAAGATGCATGTTATGTTTATAAATGAAGATGCATGTTATGTTTATGAATGAAAGTGCATGCTATGTTTTATGAATAAAGATGTATGCCATGTTTATGAATGACGGCACGGTCAATGGTCGACGGTACGACGGTCGTGAGGACCGGTAAATGGGCTGGTAGACGGGCCGGGTCGTTACACATGCCATGTTTTATGAATGAAGATGCATGCCATGTTTTATGAATGAAGATGTATGCCATGTCTTATGAATGATGAAGCATGTAAAGTATTTTACTTTATGAATGAGCTTGTACCGGACTGAAGTATGGGTCCAAGGGATGGGCACCTTAAGAACACCCCGGTTCTGGACTACCGACTATGCTGTCCATGGTTCTGGCACTACCGAAGCTGTGCAACAGGGATGGACACCTTAAGAACGCCCCGGTTCTGGGACTACCGACTATGCTGTCCTTACCCTAGTAGGTCGGGGCTTGCTACCTCGTATTTACTTAGGGATGCGCGCTTATGATGTATGTATGTGGTACAAGCCGGGGACCCAAATGATGTTATGATTATGTTTAAGTATTTAAAATTATGATTTTTTTAAAAGTTAAGCATCCTTATGTATATGCATTAGACTCATGCATTTATTCATGTTATGTATTATGCCATGATAGTAATGTCTTATACTTATGTTTCATATCAAGAAATATGCATGATAGTAAACGATTTATGCTTATTGTTATGTTAAGAAGATGCCCACATGATATGATAGAAAGCATGCCTATGTTTATGTCATACAGGTTAGTTCATGCTTTATGTTTATGTTTATGCCATGTATCATGCATGTTAAGAATGTTTTCTTATGTTTATGTTTATGCCATGTATCATGTCATGTTAAGAATGTCTATTTATGTTTATGTATCATGCCATGTTAAGAATGTTTATTTATGTTTATGTTTATGTCATGTATTAGGCCATGTTAAGTTGAATTATGTTTATGCCTATGTCATGTATTATGCTATGCTAAGTTGAATTATGTTCATGTTTATGTCATGTATCATGCCATGTAAATTTTAATTATGTTCATGTTATGTCATGTATCATGCCATGTAAGTTTATTTATAGTTATGTTCAAGCATAAAGTTATGTTTATGTTTCATGTGCTTATGATTAAGTGATGAATGATTTTAGTGAGTAGGAAAGAGTCTTACTAAGCCGATGTGCTTATAATCTTATTTTCCTTATATCGCAGATCACGCAAGGGGACAATAAGGAAGCAGCAGGAGGACAATAATGTGTGTGTGTGGTAGTGACTTGGCCACGAAAACAATATGTTTACCGGTCTTATGCTAGAACTTTATGTTTGCTACTTATGTGTTTGAATAATGGCTTATGTGACTCTATGACATGATGTTAAGCATGACATGATATAATGCAAAGTATGAAGTTAATATGCCAAGTACCCATGTCATTATGTTAGGAATGGTAGTAGGGTATATATGTGTAAGTCTTAAAGTTATTCCGCTGCCTTATGATGTCTACATGCCCTAAGTATGTTAACGTAACGCCGCTTTATGGAAGAAAAAAAATGTGGNACGCCTCTGGGTCACTGGTGTTCTGCTTTCACTTGTTGGCAGGTCAGGCAAGTGCTAACATGTTGAGCCACATCTCCCTTCATACGGACCACCAGAATTTCTCCTTTAGGTCTTGATACATTTTGGTGGATCCCGGGTGCATCGAATAAGGGGTTCCATGAGCTTCTGCTAATATTTCTCTCTGTAGCTCCGAATCATTAGGGATACATAGGCGATCCCTAAGGTAGAGTACTCCCCTGTCGGCGATACGAAAACAATCGCCCTTTACTTCCAAAATCTCCTTCTTGATTTTCTGAAGACCCGGGTCAACGTTTTGTTTTTCCAATATGTCGTCAAATAGCGTTGGTGATATTGTCATGGTAGAAAGCTGTCCGGAAATGATCTCGACTCTGTAAGTCATAATTTCTCTTCCGAGTGGCTGGGGTAACATAGTTAAGGACATCAAGGTGGCACTGGACTTCCGGCTGAGTGCATCGGCTACTTTGTTTGCCTTCCCTGGATGGTAGAAGATCTCGCAGTCATAGTCCTTCACTAACTCGAGCCATCGGCATTGTCTCATATTTAGGTCTTTCTGAGTGAAGAAATATCGCAGACTCTGATGATCTGTATAAATCCTACACTGTGCTCCATACAGATAGTGCCTCCATATCTTGAGAGCGAAGACCACCGCGGCCAGTTCTAAATCGTGAGTGGGATAGTTCTATTCATGTTCTTTGAGTTGCCTAGAGGCGTAGGCAATGACCTTACCATTCTGCATAAGTACAGCTCCAAGTCCCTGTTTGGAGGCGTCGCTGTACATATCGAAGCTCTGGTTACCTTCCGGGAGGGTATGAATTGGAGCACTTGTAAGTCTCCTTTTTAGCTCCAAGAAACTATTTTCACAGCTTTCCGTCCATTCGTACTTTTTATCTTTCTGGGTGAGGGTCGGTAGAGGGGTTGCTATTCTCGCAAAGTCCTCCACAAATTTCCGATAATATCCCGCCAGCCCGAGAAAACTCCTGATTTCGCTGGCGTTCTTTGGCCGACTCCAGTTATTCACAGCTTCAATCTTGGTTGGGTCTACCATCACCCCATCTTTAGAAATAATATGGCCCAAAAAGCCTACCTGGTCGAGCCAGAACTCACATTTGGAGAACTTTACATACAGTTGCTTTTCCCGTAGAATCTGTAGTACTAACTTCAGATGCTTGGCGTGCTCTTCCTGGGTTCTTGAATAAATAAGGATATCGTCGATGAAGACAATCACAAATTTGTCAAGGAAAGACGAGAATACCCGATTCATAAGGTCCATAAACATAGCAGGAGCATTTGTCACGCCGAAGGGCATAACAACGAATTCAAAATGCCCATACCTTGTTCGGAAAGCCGTTTTCGGAATATCCTCCTGTTTCACTCTAACCTGATGATAACCAGTCCTTTGATCAATTTTCGAGAAGACGGTGGCTACCTTCAATTGGTCAAACAGGTCACCTATTCTCTGAAGGGGATACCTGTTCTTGATTGTCACATTGTTCAGTGCTTAATAATCTATACACATTCACATAGATCCGTCTTTCTTCTTTACAAATAGTACCGGAGCTCCCCATGGAGAATGACTAGGGCGAATAAATCCCTTATCGAGTAACTCCTGTAGTTGTTCTGGTAGCGCCTTTAATTCAGCCGGTGCCATACGGTAAGGTGCCTTGGAGATCGGGTTAGTACCAGGAACCAATTCAATCTCGAATTCCACTTCCCTATCAGGAGCAAATCCTGGTAACTCCTCCGGAAACACCTCTGGGTAGTCGCATACAATCTTGACTTCTTCTAGCTTCTGGTTCTTTGTTTGACTTGCGTCCACCACCTGTGCTAGAAATTCAGTATATCCCTTGTCTAACATCTTCTGTGCCTTGAGAGTCGATAAGAATTTCCTGGTTCGTTTCCTTGGTTCTCCGATAAATTCAAACATAGAGTCCGCCTCGGGTCGAAAGATCACCTTTCGCTTACGGCACTCGATAGAAGCACCGTATTTACTCAGAAAATCCATTCCCATTATAACATCATAATCCTGCATGTCGAGTACTATCAGATCATAGTAGAGTTCTCTTTCTGCGATTTCGACTGGCACAGCACGCAGCACGTGAGTGGATGTCATTATTTCTCCTGAAGGCAGGGTCGATAAGAACTTACAGTCTAACACTTGTGGTAGTATATCTATTTTCTTAGTATATACCACAGAAACGAACGAGTGCGTTGCCCCAGTATCAAATAATGCAGTAGCGTACTGACCGGAAATAAGTATCTGACTTGTGACAACCGTAGATGCTTCCGCAGCGTCCTCCTTGGTAACAGAGAAAACCCTGGCATTCGTCACTGTTGGTGCGGCCTCCAACATCGGGGTACCCTCCAGCTCGGCTTGCATATAGTGTAATTTCGCTGGTGCACCCTAGTACTGAACAAGTTGTTGGGGAGGGGCCTGGTTCTTGGTAGGGCAGTAAGCCGCCATATGCCCTTCCACACCATAAATAAAATACCGGTTCGTACCTTTGCGGCATTCCCCGGGGTGGTTTTTCCTGCATGTCACGCACGGGGAAGGCTTGGGCTGTTTATTTGCTGGGCCCCCTTGGGGGTTGTTCCATGGCTTCCGTTTACCACATTGATCTCCCCTCCAATTAGCGTGGGTGCTCTGGGGTTTTTGACCTCCTAAGCAATCATTAAGGGAATGAACATCAAGGGTAATGAAAGGAAGAATCAAGAATCCCGGAGTGAACTTGATTCTTACTTTCATTTAGCGCCTTCCTTTGCTGGTTGATGTTGTTCAGATAGTGCTCAGTGAGTAGGGCACTACTAAATAGCTCCTCGGCAGTCTGCGGTCGGTTAACTCCACCGGCCACATTCAGGGCTATTTCTGGCCACAACATCTTCAGCATAAGTCGGACCCTCTCCTTCTCAGTACGGACCAGCTCAGGGCATATGCGAGCCAGTCGATTAAATTTCTTCACGGTTTCATTGACTGAGAGGTTGCCCTATCGGAATTCCGTGAACTCGTCGTAATGTTAAATGGTGAACCGCATATTGAAGAATTCTTCAAAGAACTCCGATTCGAAATCTGACCACGTCATGTGGTTCACCTGCCTCTTGGCCTTGACCCTTTCCCACCACATTCTGGCATCTCCAGAAAGGCAGAATGATGCACACTTGATCTTCTCATTCTCAGGCCAGTCCAGCACCTCCAGTGTACTTTCTACTGTCTTGAACCACGCCTGGGCGTCCCATGGTTCGCCAGCACTCGAAAAATTTTCTAGTTTCAACCTCAACCACTGAATCAGATAAGCCTCTTGTCGTGCTATAGTGGTCGGGCCCGTCGGAGGGGTTTGCGTAACCGTGGGCGCGACTGGTATAGCAGTCAGGTTCGTAGGTGGAGTGGTAGAATTTTCTTGCTGATTCATCAAGGTATTAATGGTTTGCTGCTGCTCAGTAACTTGATGCTGATGTTGGGTCACTAATTGCATCAGATCAGGTAATGGAGTTGTCTCATTAAGTCTGTTACTCTGCCTTCTAGCCATGCTTTTCTTCATAAAAGACAAGTAGGACCAATATAAGTTATTGTTATTCCTACCCGCATATCAAAATTCAAAAGTATTCGATTTCATAAACATAAGGTAAAGTATCGTTCACATTACATATCCTAGAAGTACTTGCTATCATAAGGTATCATTTATACTTGCATATTCTAGAGTCATAAAAGAACATAAGGTATGCATAGAGGTACTTACTTGGAAGCTGCAGAAAGAAGGCTTAATGTGTGTGTAGTGAGATGGCAATTGGCTCTGATACCAACCTGTAACGCCCGTCTTTTTTTTTTCATCACACCTTACGGTGGACAAAAGATGGCGTTACGCTGACATACATCTAGGCACATGAACATCATAATGCAGCGGAATAATTAAAACCTTTATACATGCACCTAACATTTGTATCTTGTGAACATGATTTCTACCTATCATTCCTAAACATATTAGCACATTAACATCATCCATAACATCATGATATAAAAATCACATAAAGCAGCCTTAAGCAACATAGGTAGTCGGTTATTCTTCAAACGTAACTATCATAAGTATAGCATGTAACTTAAGCAACCAGTGCCAAACATAAGCCATGGGATAAAATATAAGTATGAGAGTCTTTTTTTGTTTCCTTGCCATGTCACTACCACACACATACTCTTGCCTCTCCTGCTGCTTCCCTTAACATCCTCTTGCTTGATCTGCGGTATAAGACAATAAAACTATAAGCACATAGGCTTAGTAAGACCCTTCCCTACTCACTAAAATCATACGTCACATAAAATATAAACATAGGAAACTTCATCATAATATGATTCTTAACATAAAGTGTAAACATAATAATCATTCGACAGGTCATGGTTCTTAATCATAAACCATAAACATAATAAACATAATTCCCACTCATAACCAGAAACATGATAAACATGGTTCTTAATCATAAACACGAACATAATAAACATGGTTCTTAATCATAAGACATGAACATAATAAACATGATTCTTAATCATAAACATGAACATAATGAACAGGGATCTTAATCATAAAACATAAACATGATAAACATGATTCTTAATCATAAACATGAACATAACAAACATGGTTCTTAATCATAAAACATAAACATAATTAACCATTTAGGATGGCATAATTCTTAGCCTAAACCATAAACATTCATAGTATAAACCATAAACATAATAGGCATTCATTAACATGGATGCATAACATGAATGGATGCATGAGTCAAATGCACATAACATATGGATGCTTATTTGAAAAACATACTTATAAATACTTAAACATAATCATCACATCATGGGGCCCTGGCTTGTACCACATTCATATATCATATGCGCGCATCCCTAAGTAAATACGAGGTAGCTAATCTCAACCTACTAGGGTAAGGACAGCTTCATCGGTAGTCCCAGAACCGTGGATAGCTTCATCGGTAGTCCCAGAACTGTGGATAGCTTCATCGGTAGTCCAGAACCGTGGACAGCTTCATCGGTAGTCCAGAACCATGGACAGCTTCATCCGTAGTCCAGAACCGTGGACCTTACTTAGGTCCGGTACACGCCTATTCATAAAGTAAAATAATTTCACATGCTTCTTCATTCATAAAACATACATGGCATAATCATTCATTCTTAATTGCTTAACATCATCGTTAGGCCTTGAACGCATGAACCTTATCTTCATTCATCATTTTCATTCCATATCATCATTATACCTCGAAGGCATGAACTTTATTTCATTCATCATTTACATTCTATATCATCATTATGTCTCGAAGACATGAACTTTATTTCATTCATCATTTTCATTCATACAACATGGCATACATACGTATCATTCGTAAAGCATGGCATACATACATATCATTCATAAAGCATGACACACATACATAATTAGCATCTTAATTCGTAAAGCATGCATGATCATGGTACATAGGTAAACATGCATAGATCTTTTCATACATGATTCATATTCCCTAGGTTCATGGCACATGGTCTAAACATTCATGAATAAACAGAGCACATGACCTAACATACAAAGTCATGATACATCATACATGAAGCAAGGGTTTTAGGTCACATAAAATTTTTTACAACATGCTTAATCATCTACATACATCCTAGTATACCATAAACAAGTATCTTTGAAAACTTAACCCAACCCAAACCCTAACTTATGGTCTTGGCCGAAAGTTCCAAGGAGGAGGTTCCATCATTCAATCAACCTAAAAGGTTCCATGAGTAAAAGAAAAACCCATACATTACATACAAATCCATAGGGAGCCATTAAACCCCATAATTGGAGCTAACCCTAATTTCCTTACCCTAGAAATATTCTTGGGTGAAACCCTAAAGGCCATAAATCCATAGGAAAAATTCATATAACCCACACATAATATCCATTAGGTCATAGAGGAACCATATAAACATGCTTGAAGGGTTAGATCAAATTCTCATCATGGTATAGGGGTGGTGGCCGAAACTTTTGGGAGTCACAAATCCATGGAAAATTCATATAACATATCATTCATACTTTATTCATCATGGAAAAACATTGGGAAACATTAGTGAATCTTTAACATCATCCTAAGCCCTAGATCTTACCTTGGTCGAAACCCTTAAAAAGCCCTAGCCCTAGTTTTCTTCACATATAGTCCAAACAAATTCTCATATCATGAAAACAACTTGGAAACCATTATACCACAGGTGAGGGGGTCTTACCTTGGGTAATCTTGATTATCACCTTGAATAGAGGAGCTAAAAGAAATTTCCTTGACCTTAGACTACCCCTATCCCTTATAGCCTTATAGAAAGCTCTTAGATCATGATGAAGAGGTCTCCTTGTAAGACTTTTCCAAAGGAAAACCCACCTTGTAGGTTTCGTCTAGGAGGAGAAGGAAGAAGAGAAGAAGGCTTGGTGGAGGAAGAAGGCAATTAACTTAAGTGTTAAGTTGTCTCTTCCTTTTTCCCCTCTTATATACTAGATGAAGGAGGCAAATGAAGAGACATGGTGCAATGACTCATCACCTCCTTTAGCCTCAACTAAAATCCCTTCCCTTTGTAATGCCCGCTTTTTTTTCGTAAAGCGGCGTTACGCTAACATACGTAGGGGCATGTGGACATAGTAATGCAGCGGAATAATTTAAACTTACACATACATGCACCTAACTATCCTTCCTAACATAGTGACATGGGATCATAGCATATTAACATCGTACTTAACATCATGTCAAAAAATCACATAAGTCATCCATTAGGAACATAAGTAGCAAGTGTAAATTGTTTTTGACAACACCATCCTAGGTTTAGCATAAGGCTTGTAAGTATATCTTTCCTTGACCAAGTCACTACCACACACACATTCTTGCCCCTCCTGCTGCTTCCTTATTATCCTCTTGCTTGATCTGCGGTATAAGGAAAATAAGACTATAAGCACATAGGCTTAGTAAGACCCTTTCCTACTCACTAAAAACATTCGTCACTTAATCATGAGCACATGAAACATTAACATGACTTGGTGCTTTACATAGAACATAAACATATAAAATCATTTGGCATGACATAGTTCTTACATAGTACATGGCCATAAAATACACTTAACATGGCATGATACATGACATAAATATAAACATAAATATACTTAACATGACATGATTCCTAACATAAAACATGGGCATATTCTTAATATAAACATAAGCATAAAACATTTACTATCATGCATAATTCTTAACATAAAACATAGGCATAAAACATTTACTATCATGTCATAACTCTTAACATAAAACATATGCATAAAATATTTTCTATCATGGTATAATTCTTAACATAAAACATAAGCATAAAACATTTTCTATCATGGCATAATGCATAACATGAATGAATGCATGAGTCAAATGCATATACGTAAGGATGTTTAATTTTAAATCATACTTTTAAATACGTAAACATAATCATCACATCATTGGGGTCCCCGGCTTGTACCACATACATACATCATATGCGCGCATCCCTATGTAAATACGAGGTAGCTAGTCTCGACCTACTAGGGTAAGGACAGCTACGGTAGTCCCCGAACCGAGGCGTTCTTAAGGTGCCCATCCCTTGGACCCATACTTCGGTCCGGTACAAGCCCATTCATAAAGTAAAATATCTTCACATGCTTCATCATTCATAGCACATACATTGCATAGTTAAAGATATGAACATAATCTTGTTACATGAAACATGACATAACATACTTGGCATTTTATCATTCATACTTAATTCATATCATCATTATGCCTTCATCATTCATACTTATCATTCGTACTTAAGGCATGAACCTTATCTTCATTCATCTTCTTTATTGATAAAACATGACATACATACATAATCATAGTATCCATCATAGAGCATGCATGGGTAAAATTCATGTGAACAGGATACATACGACTTAGGTTCATGGCATCCTACATTACTTAGGTTCATATCATTCATCATAGAACATGCATAGACCTTCATAAACATATACCTATTATAGGCATTTAACAACATACATGCATCATTCTATATAGCATGACCTACATCAATTACATGTGTTCATGGAATATGGTTAAAACATTCATGAATGGACATAGCACATAACTTAAACATACAAGGTCATGGCATATAACCCATAAAGCTAGGGTTGTAGGTAGCATAAACATTCTTGTAACATCCTTAACATATACATACCTCATAGTAACCTATAATCAAATATCATTGGAACCTTAACCCAACCCAAACCCTAGTTTCTTGACTTGGCCGAAAGTTCATGGGTGGAGGCTCCCTTATTCAATCAACATGAAAGGTACCATATGGAAAAAAGGAAATTCATACATTACATACAAAGCCGTAGGGAACCATTAGACCTCATAATTGGAGCCAACCCTAATTTTATTAGCCCTACCCTTGACCTTGGCCGAAACCCTAGAGGGTCACAAGCACATGGAAAAATTCATATAATTCCTATTTTACATCTAATACCATTCATATAATACCATAGGAAGCCATTAGAACTCTTGCTTGGAGTTAACCCTAACCCCTTGCGCTAAAACTCATCTTGGCCGAACCTTACAAGGGTCACAAGGCTTATAGAAATTCATATCAAACACCATTAACACCCCTTGTAACATGAGGAAACATAAGAAACTTGCTTGGAGAGTTAGATCTAAACCCAACCATGAAACCATGGTGGTGGCCGAAACCCTAGAGGATATTAGGGTACTCCAAAAATTCTCTAAATCTTATTTTATTCTTTATTCATCATAAGAAAGCATTAGAAAATATGAGTGAGATTTTTAACATCATGTTTGGACCCAAAAAGCATGGTGGCCGAAACTTACAAGGTCATAATCCATGGTTTTTCTCAATACAAATCCTAAACAATCATCTTAAATCATGATAAACACATAACTATTATACCACAGGTGAGGGAGTCTTACACTTGTTGCCTTGGTTTTTTACACCTTGAATATATAAACAAAAGAAAACCTTCTTGATCCTAGAACTCTCCTTAGCCTTTGTAGCCTTGTAGAAAGTCTTGGATCTTCTTGATGAAGTCTTCTTGTGAAGCTTTTCCAAGGGAGAATCCCCTTGGTGATTTTCGGCAAGAAGAAGATGGAAGGAGGAAGAAGAGATCTATTTATAATGCCCTTTTGTCTCTTCACAAGTGCCTTTTCATCTTCTTCACATGATGACTCTTCACTTCCTTAAGCCTTAACCAAAATCTACTTCATTCTCTACTAGCACTCACTTGCTAGGTGAATTGGTTAGTGCATGCATGATGTTACACTAGGTCCAAGGTTCAATCCTTGGTCCATGCACTTTATTTTTATTTTTATTTTATTTTATTCTTCTTTTAATTTCGGAAATGCCCCCTAAGGCCTACCAATAGCCATGCTAATATTCCTAATTTAAACCCATTTCTATTTATATTAAATTCTACCTAAAATCTACTAATAATCATGATACTAGAAAACTCCATGTAAGGCCCATTAGCACTTAGCTTTTTATTCTATATCGAAAATCATGGATCATCATGCTACGGTTTATACTAGTGTCCCTATGTTCCTCGAGAATCTTTCTAGGCATGGTCAATATTTTTAAAGAAAATATTGAGAAAATTTTCCGGGTCGTTATAATCCCCCATACCTCGTGAAAGTTCGTCCTCGAACTTAAAATAGCTCCGGGTACTTGCGTCTCATCTCGTCCTCAAACTTAAAATTAAGCCTTCACATATTAATAGATTCTCATAATTCACATCTCTTCTTCATTATAATTTCTCTCATCACTCTATCTTTAACCATCTTTTACTTAGATCAATCAACACTTCATTTTGTTAACTAACCATTATACCTCTACAAATGTATTTAAGACTCTATTCTGGTTTTAACATACTTATCGCAGTCTTCGCTTCAGATCAATTTTACTTATCTTAACTATTTCGCTACAACATATTTACTTATTCATCAGCATTAATCCTCATCATCATTTTTCTCTTCTCTCTTCGATCTGTTTTTTTTTATAAAACACTTTCTGCCTTTACTTCTCATACTCTACTGAGCTTTACATCATATTCTACTCTTATCGTTCTCAATCTACGTACTTCACCATGCTGAATCATATTCTCTATACTTCTTCATGTTCTTTTATTTAATCTTTACCTGAATTACACTCCTATTCTATTATTAGTTCTTCTTCCCTTAATACTACTTCTTTTCTTACTAGATCTACTATTACATCTCTAATCTCCTTATTTTCTGACAAGAATTTATAAAATATTCCTATATGAATCTTTTTCAAAATCTATACTTTATTAGATCGTTTCACCTAGTAAGTTTGCTTGACCTAAAGTTCTTACTACATTATTGCCTCTGATAACATTAACATCTAGTTCCTTCATACAGAGTTATAGCTAAGGTCCTATTCGTTGATTTCTATCACTCCTTCTTTTGCATATCTAGTTCTCACCCTCTCTCTTTCTTATATCAGGAATATTACTCTATTGCTACTACTATATATATCTGTTTAAAAAGTCAAATAACTTAACACATTAATCTATTCCTAATAGATATACATCACTAAGTCTTCATTTCATAGCCACTATAATCTCTTAGAATACCTATACTAAATACTCTACTCCATCAATACTATAGTTAACAAGTCTCCGTTAATAATGCACTATCCTCTCTTTACTCCATGCTCATCACTAAATATTAATATATGCCTTTTATCAACAGTACAAACTTGCTTTGGTTCAAAACTTTTCTTATTTCCAGACAGTCATGACACTCATACAGATAATCTCCTCATTACTTTACACATTTCTCCTCTCACATCCACTTGCTCTTCTTTTCCAATTTACTCCGTTTCACTACCACTCAATCATTTACTATATTTATTCCACATGACTGCAATCTACTATATTAATACTTATTTCTCATTACTTCATTTTGCGTTCGTATAGACTACGCTATATCTTGAAGTATTATCTAGAAGCCTTCAAGTTTTCTGCTACTAATATATTTACTATAATCTATTCCTCAAATACATTCAATTTACTACAACATCACTTCTTATAGTTTAAATTCACGTTACCATCTTCCTGAATAGACTGCTTGCTTCAATAGATCTAGATTTCTGTCTTAAAAGCTAGACTTTTATCTCAGACGCATCCTTATACCACTTTATTATCATCATGCTAACTTCTATTTCAGCAAATTTTTTTCTTCTATCATATTATTCCTTATACTTTTCGACATCACTTCATTGCTTCAGTAGCAAACTCTCTTACATCTTTGCTAACCATCTACTACTTACTTACATCACTTTTTCACAATTCTATCTCTAACTTCATACTACACCTCTTACTAACGTTTGAAACATACTATCATTCATAAACAGTCAACATATTATACTATAATACATATATTTCATCAATTTCATGATTCATATTATTACTCTGCATTTTCATTTCATCCTCTAAATTAATTTTAATGATATAATCCCATTTCTTCATAATAGACAAATAAGACTAAAATAAGTGATTGTTATTCCCACCCACATATCAAACTCTAAAGTATTCAATATCATAAAGTAGGGTAAGGCATCGTTCATATTTACATATCCTACGAGTACTCTCTATCCTAAGATATCATTCATACTAGCATATTCTAGGATCATAAAATATCATCTATACTTACTTATTCTTGAATCATAAATGAACATCATACAAGAACATAAGGTATACATAAAGGCACTTACATGGAAGCTGCAGGAAGAAGATTGATGTGTGTGTAGTGAGATGACAACTGCACCGATACCAACCTGTAACGCCCGTTTTTTTTCCATAAAGCGGCGTTACGCTAACATACGTAGGGGCATGTGGACATCGTAATGCAGCGGAATAATTTAAACTTACACATACATGCACCTAACTATCCTTCCTAACATAGTAACATGGGAACTTAACATATTAACATCGTACATAACATCATGTCATAAAATCACATAAGTCATCCATTATGCACATAAGTAGCAAGTGTAATTTGTTCTTGACAACACCATCCTAGGTTTAGCATAAGGCATGTAAGTATATCTTTCCTTGACCAAGTCACTACCACACACACATTCTTGCCCCTCCTGTTGCTTCCTTATTATCCTCTTGCTTGATCTGCGGTATAAGGAAAATAAGACTATAAGCACATAGGCTTAGTAAGACCCTTTCCTACTCACTAAAACCATTCGTCACTTAATCATGAGCACATGAAACATTAACATGACTTGGTGCTTTACATAGAACATAAACATATAAAATCATTTGGCATGACATAGTTCTTACATAGTACATGAGCATAAAATACACTTAACATGGCATGATACATGACATAAATATAAACATAAATATACTTAACATGGCATTATTCCTAACATAAAACATGGGCATATTCTTAATATAAACATATGCATAAAACATTTACTATCATGCATAATTCTTAACATAAAACATAGACATAAAACATTTACTATCATGGCATAACTCTTAACATAAAATATAAGCATAAAACATTTTCTATCATGGCATAATTCTTAACATAAAACATAAGCATAAAACATTTTCTATCATGGTATAATGCATAACATGAATGAATGTATGAGTCAAATGCATATACGTAAGGATGTTTAATTATAAATCATACATTTAAATACTTAAACATAATCATCACATCATTGGGGTCCCCGGCTTGTACCACATACATACATCATATGCGCGCATCCCTAAGTAAATACGAGGTAGCTAGTCTCGACCTACTAGGGTAAGGACAGCTACGGTAGTCCCCGAACCGAAGCGTTCTTAAGGTGTCCATCCCTGTTGGACAGCTACGGTAGTCCCAGAATCGTGGACAGCTACGGTAGTCCAACACCGAGGCGTTCTTAAGGTGCCCATCCCATGGACCCATACTTTGGTCCGGTACAAGCCCATTCATAAAGTAAAATATCTTCACATGCTTCATCATTCACAGCACATACATTGCATAGTTAAAGATATGAACATAATCTTGTTACATGAAGCATGACATAACATACTTGGCATTTCATCATTCATACTTAATTCATATCATCATTATGCCTTCATCATTCATACTTATCATTCGTACTTAAGGCATGAACCTTATCTTCATTCATCTTCATTATTCATAAAACATAACATACATACATAATCATAGTATCCATCATAGAGCATGCATGGGTAAAATTCATGTGAACAGGATACATACGACTTAGGTTCATGGCATCCTACATTACTTTGGTTCATATCATTCATCATAGAACATGCATAGACCTTCATAAACATATACCTATTATAGGCATTTAACAACATACATGCATCATTCTATATAGCATGACCCTACATCAAATACATGTGTTCATGAAATATGGTTAAAACTTCATGAATGGACATAGCACATAACTTAAACATACAAGGTCATGGCATATAACCCATAAAGCTAGGGTTGTAGGTAGCATAAACATTCTGGCAACATCCTTAACATATACATACCTCATAGTAACCTATAAACAAATATCATTGGAACCGTAACCCAACCCAAACCCTAGTTTTTTGACTTGGACGAAAGTTCATGGGTGGAGTCTCCCTTATTCAATCAACATGAAAGGTTCCATAAGTAAAAAGGAAATTCATACATTACATACAAAGCCATAGGGAACCATTTGACCTCATAATTGGAGCTAACCCTAATTTTATTAGCCCTACCCTTGACCTTGGCCGAAACCCTAGAGGGTCACAAGCACATGGAAAAATTCATATAATTCCTATTTTACATCTAATACCTTTCATATAATACCATAGGAAGCCATTAGAACTCTTGCTTGGAGTTAACCCTAACCCCTTACCCTAAAACTCATCTTGGCCGAACCTTACAAGGGTCACAAGGCTTATAGAAATTCATATCAATCACCATTAACACCCCTTGTAACATGAGGAAACATAAGAAACTTGCTTGGAGAGTTAGATCTAAACCCAACCATGAAACCATGGTGGTGGCCGAAACCCTAGAGGGTATTAGGGTACTCCAAAAATTCTTCAAATTCTATTTTATTCTTTATTCATCATAAGAAAGCATTAGAAAACATGAGTTAGATTTTTAACATCATTTTTGGACCCAATAAGCATGGTGGCCGAAACTTACAAGGTCATAATCCATGGTTTTTCTCAATACAAATTCTAAACAATCATCTTAAATCATGATAAACACATAACTATTATACCACAGGTGAGGGAGTCTTACACTTGTTGCCTTGGTTTTTTTTAGACCTTGAATATATAAACAAAAGAAAACTTTCTTGATCCTAGAACTCTCCTTAGCCCTTGTAGCCTTGTAGAAAGTCTTGGATCTTCAAGATGGAGTCTTCTTGTCAAGCTTTTCCAAGGGAGAATCCCCTTGGTGATTTTCAGCAAGAAGAAGGAGGAAGAGGGAGATGGGATTTCGGTGGGGGTGGAGGAAGGAGGAAGAAGAGATCTATTTATAATGCCCTTTTGTCTCTTCACAAGTGCCTTTTCATCTTCTTCACATGGTGACTCTTCACTTCCTTAAGCCTTAACCAAAATCCACTTCATTCTCTACTAGCACTATCTTGCTAGGTGAATTGGTTAGTGCATGCATGATGTTACTCTAGGTCCAAGGTTTAATCCTTGGTGCATGCACTTTATTTTTATTTTTTTTATTCTTCTTTTAATTTTGGCAATGCCCCCTAAGGCCTACCAATAGCCATGCTAATATTCTTAATTTAAACTCATTTCTATTTATATTAAATTCTACCTAAAATCCACTAATAACCATGATAATAGAAAACCCCATGTAAGTCCCATTAGCACTTAGCTTCTTATTCTATATCGAAAATCATGGATCATCATGCTACGCTTTATACTAGTGCCCCTATGTTTCTCGAGAATCTTTCTAGGCATGGTCAATATTTTTTAAAAAAATATTGAGAAAATTTTCTGGGTCGTTACACCCTTTTCCACTAGCACTACCTTGCTAGGTGAATTGGTTAGTACATGCATGGTAGTATACTAGGTCCAAGGTTCAATCCTTGGTGCATGCACTTTATTTTTGTTTTATTTTTATTTTATTTTTATTTTATTATTTTCGGAATTTCTCCCTAAGACCCATCCATAATCATGCTAATATTCCTAATTAAAACTCATTTCTATTTATATTAAATTCTACCCAGAATCCACTAATAACCATGGTACTAGAAAAACCCATGTAAGACCCCTTAGTACTTAGCTTCTCAATTTATATGGGAAAATCATGGATAATTAGGCTATAGTTCATACTAGTATTTCTAAGTTCCTCGAAAACTATCTAGACATGATCAATATTTTAAAGAAAACATTAAGAGAATTTTCCGGGTCGTTACATAGGCTTTGTAAGACCCTTTCCTACTCACTAAAACCATACGTCACATATAGTCAATGGAAAGAGCATAACATAGAGAGTGTAACATAAAACAAAAGCATATCATGAGAAGGTATTCATAAAGCTTTTGACATGAGGAGGCATATAGATGTACATGAAAACACATAATCATATGGAAGTGCTTAACATGTAATGAAAGTGTATATAGCATAAGAAGTACTTGACATAATCATAAGCGCATAACATACTTGACATAGAGAAGTTCTTGATATAAAACATAAGCATATAAAATACTTGACATGGAATAGATGCATAACATGAATGAATGCATGAGTTAATTGCACATAACATAAGGATGCTTATTTGAAAATCATAATTATAAATACTTAAACATAATCTCAACATCATGGGGGGCCCCGGCTTGTATCACATACATACATCGATCATTTGCGCGCATCCCTAAGTAAATGCGAGGTAGCTAGTATCGACCTACTAGGGTACTAGGTTACCTTCAACCTAGGGACAGCTACGGTAGTCCAGAACCGAGGACAGCTACGGTAGTCCCAGCATCGAGGATTTCTAAGGAGCCCATCCCTGTTGGACAACTACGGTAGTCCCAGAACCGAGGACAACTACTGTAGTCCCAGCACCGAGGCTTCCTAAGGATCCCTTGCCTTGGACCTTACTTGGGTTTGGTACAAGCCCAACCATAAAGTAAAATAGCTTCACATGCTTCTTTTTACATCATAAGAAATGCTCTTGGTATTTCATCATTCATAGAACTTACATAGCATAATTAAAGACATAAACATGATCTTAATACATGAAGCATGGTATAAAGCATTCTTAGTATTTCATCATTCATAGTTAATGCATAATATCATTATGCCTTAAAGGCACAAACATAGACTTGATTCATAAGGTATGTCATGCACACATCATTATGCCTTAGAGGCATGAACATCATCTTCATTCATAAGGCATGACATACATACATAATTATTCCATAAGGCATAAACATCATCTTAGTTCATAAAGCTTCCATGATCATGGTACATAAGGTAAGCATGCATAGATAAGTTTTTACATACATGGTACATATCACATTGCATACATGATCATGGTATCTATCTTATAGCTTGCATGGGTAGGATCCATATGAACATGATACATACTACATAGGTTCATGACATTCAACATAAACATGTGTAGGTCTACATAACCATAATTTATATCTCATTATACATATGTTCAAGGCCTTTAATCTAATGCATGCATACTTCTACATAAACATGATGCATACTTCACAACACATGTGTTCATGGTATATGGTTTAAAACATCATGAATAAAACCTACTAAAACATGGCACATAACATAAGCATACAAGGTCATGATGCATAGCACATAAAGTTAGGTTTTAGGCATCATAAAATTCATACAACATGCTTGAACATATATCTACATCATAATAAGCCATAAACAAGAACACTTGAAACCTTAGACTAACCCAAACCCTAGACTTGGTGTTTGGCCGAAAGTTCTAGATGGGAGTCCCATTATTCAAGTAATATGTGAGGTACCATAAGTAACATAACACCCATACAATACATACAATGCCATAGAAAGCCATTAGAACACATGATTGGGGCTAACCCTAATTCCTAGCATGGAAAGGGGTCTTTGGCCGAAACCCTAGAGGAGTCACAAGTCCATGGAAAATTCATATAATTCACAATTAACCTCCATTGTATCATAGGGAATTATAATAAGCATGCTTGGAGGGTTAGATCTAATCCTAACCATGAAAAGGGGAGGGTGGCCGAAACTTCATAGGGTGATTTGTGTTGGGACCGGGTGCATGTCGACAAGGATACGAGTTCGTAAAATTCAAAATTTTTATGTGCAGCGGAAGAATTTGCATAAAATAATTTCCTAAATTATTTTAACTTCGTATCTAGCATGCAACCTTATGGTGTGTTGACATAATCATAAAATAAAACTTTGCGAAAAAGTAAACTAATTTACTTTGTACCTTTCGTAACTCGAAGAAAAGGGACGAGATCCAACCGTAGCGTCCCTTGGAAGCTTCGCCTCTATTCGCGTCCACGCCGAGTTCTCTTCGGGATGACTTCGCAAAGTCACGAGTTTTGTGCCAACGAGAACTACTAGATTCTCTATAGGCACAACAAAGAAGATCAAGAGAATGATTAGGAAACTAACCACCGAATTAACGGAATCGTATTCCGAGAGAGAGGAGTCGCTATCCGCTTCTTCTTCTTCTTGTTCGGGTTCTCCTTCTTCTTGATTGCTCACGCCAACTTCAAAGGGGGAAGTTGTTTGGTGCGCCGGCCCTAAACCACTAGGGTGGGCACCGGCCCTAGGCAAGAAAGGGAGAGGGAGAGGAGAAGAATTAAGAGAGAGAGAGGGAGAGAATAATTAATCTCTTAATTAGGAATAAGGGCTAGCCTTTGGTTCCTTTATATAGTAGCAACTCGTTTGCTAAGTCTCCCTCTAAACCGAATTAACGAAATTAACGGAATTAACAGAATTAGTTATAAGAAATTTATCTTATAAATTTTCTTATTGCTTATTCCGTTTAAGCCTAGTCTTATTATAACTAATTTATAATAAAACAAATTAATTATCATAAGAAAATTTATCCTATAAATTCTCTTATGAATTTTATTATAACTAACTTTACAATAAAACTAATTAATTATCATAAGAAATTTATCCTATAAATTCTTATGAATTATTCCGTTTAAACCAAGTTTTATTATAACTAATTTATAATAAAACAAATTCCTCTTCTCTTTAAATTATAGAATAAATTTTATAAGAAATTTATAAACTTTCTTATTATAGAAAAATCAATTCATAATTGATCTTATAAAATTAAAAAAAACCCAATTCATGGATTATTTTAATCTTCCATAAAAGAATAAATTTTTATAAATTTATTTATATAAATTTCTTTATACAAATTTATTTATCCATAATTTATAAAATAAATCGCGCTGGATTTATCTTATTAATTAAACCATAATTAATTGGTTTTCTCCTCTTATTGTGGCCGGCCACCAAAGGGGTTTTGGCACCCTCTTTGGCCTGCCAAAACCAACCCGAACCGCCGTGAATCAAACTCATTTAATTCGCCCGAAAAGCCTTCAAAAGACTTAGCCATTTTTAGCTTCCATTGCTCCTCTGACTAACTCAGATTCGACTTATTTCTCTTGATCGGAAAATCCAATTTTCAACTCGTTTTAAATCCCTCAGATTACTCGTAGTGCGTGTGACTAAATAGGCTTTCGATTTATGTTGGCCGTCTATAATTAACTAATTATAGAACGATCATGAGTGGCACCTAGTAGTACATCATGATCCCCAATTAATCGAATGATCAACGGTTTGACCTCAGAAGAAATTGTTCTGAAACCCTTCAGCAGCTCTAATGAATCGTGCCCCATTCCCTTCACCACCTTATACCCACTTGGTTCAGGACACGATCAATGGTGTCAGTCCCCACTAGGCTGACTACGTCACGCCTAGCCCAAGTAATGTCTTACTCGTCCTTTGGATTTCTAATTACTGTCATGTATTTTAGAGACTCTCACTCTAAACATGATATGCTCTGGCCAGAGGCTTTGAGTAACAATCCGACGATAGGCCTGGGTATACATCTCCTCGCAAGGAGTGGTGAATCCTTTGTAGGCTGTTCAAACATCTTCGGGCACTTCGGCTTATACCCGATCATCCTGGGTCCACACCTCCTTGGAGATGCTTACTTAAGATGTCAAAGTATAAGTCTCTATGACCAAGATGACTTGAACACCGCAAGTCAAAGGAACATCGCACTTAAGCCGCAATAAGATCTTCATTGACATATCTACATGTAGATTCCCATATGAAGTCTTACACCTAGTCACTCCAATGAACTAGTTCTCTTAACTAGCATCCATGTTTATCTCTGGACATCCCAATGTCACCAGCCAGTGAGAATCAGCTGAATAGAGAATAACCCATGCTAGTCTCAACAGAACTGATAATGTCCGTATTTATCAATTCATCGACTAGGGATATTTCCAACACTTCACATTTGCACATTTAGAGATGGTGCTATAAAAATTCCACAACTTACAATTCATTCTTATTTTATCATGAGAGAGCATTAGGAACCATAAGTGAGGTTTTAACATCATCCCAAACTCTAAAAGGGTGCTTGGCCGAAACCCTAAGATGCCTTAATTCCATAGTTTTCTCAACATAGATCCCAAACAAATCTTAAATCATGAAAGACAACATAAAAACTATTATACCACAGGTGAGGAAGTCTTACCTCTTGTTGTCTTGGTTATAAACCTTAAATAGAGAAAAGAGTGAAGACCTTCTTGACCTTAGAATACCCCTTGCCCTTGTAGCCTTGTAGGAAACCTTGGATCTTCAAGAGGGAGTACTCTTGTGAAGTTTTCCAAGGGGAAAACCTCCCTTGTGGCTCACGGCAAGAAGGAGGAAGAAGAGAGGAGAGGAAGAGCCTTGGTGGAAGAAAAGAGGAGAAAAGTAACTTAAGCCTCTTCACTTCTCATCCATCTCTTTTATACTAAGTGAAGGGGCATGATGCCTCTTCACATGGTGCCTCTTCCACTTCCTTTAGCCTCAACTAAATTCTTCTTCCTTTTCTACTAGCACTCCCTTGCTAGGTGAATTAGTTAGTACATGCATGATGAGACTTTGCCTCTAATCTAGGTCCAAGGTTCAATCCTTGGTGCATGCACTTTCTTTTTATCCCATTTACTCTTATTTTTGGCAAGGCCCACATAAAAGCCCACTAAGAGTTATGCTAATATTCCTAATTGGAATTCATTTCTATTTATGTTAAAATTCTACCCAAGGTCCACTAATAGCTATGGTACTAGAAGGGCCCATGTAAGACCCATTAGTACTTAGCTTTTTATTTCATATAAGAAATCATGCTAAGGTTCATGCTAGTATTCATATGTTACTCAAGAATCCATATAGGCATGATCAATATTTTAATGAAAAATATTGAGAGGATTTTACGGGCGTTACATTTCTAGGGTAGGTATTTGTTGTTTCATCAAACTTGACATTTGAGGACTTCTCAATCACTTTTGTCCTCTTGTTGTAAACTCTATAACCCCTACTAGTTAATGAGTACCCTACTAGAATTCCTTCATCGGCTTTTGACTTAAACTTCCTTAGGTCATCTTTGGTATTTAGGATATACACTTTGCATCCAAAGACCCTAAAGTAATGGACTTGTGGTACTCTCCCATTCCATAATTCAAAAGGTGTTTTCCCTAGAAACCTATGTACCAAAATCCGGTTTTGAATATAACAAGCGGTGTTAACCGTTTCGACCCAAAAGTAGCCAGGGAGAGAATATGCTGTTGGGACCGGGTGCATGTTGACAAGGATACGGGTTCGTAAAATTTTAAATTTTTACATGCAGCGGAAGAATTAGCATAAAATAATTTCTCAAATTATTTTAACCACGTATCTAGCATGGAACCTTATGATGTGTGGACATGATCATAAATTAAAACCTTGCGGAAAAGTAAACTAATTTACTTAGTACCTCGCGTAACTCGAAGTAAGGGACGAGATCCAACCGTAGCGTCCCTTGGAAGCTCCGCCTCTATTCGCATCCACGCCGAGTTCTCTTCGGGATGACTTCGCAAAGTCACGAGTTTTGTGCCGACGAGAACTACTAGATTCTCTAAAGGCACAACTAGAAGATCAAGAGAGAAGAAAGGAAACTAACCACCAAGTAACGGAATCAAAATTCCGGGAAGGAAGGAGTTGCGACCCGCTTCTTCTTCTTCTTCTTTGGCTCCTCCTTGGTTGTTGTTGCTCACGCCAACCCTTGAAGGGGAGATGGTGCGCCGGCCCTAATGGGAGCAAGGGGCGCCGACCCTTGGATGAACAAGGGGCGCCGGCCCTAAGGGGAAGAGAAAGGGAGAGAATAAGAGAGAGAGGGAGAGAGTTAATCTCTTGATTACTCTATTGATTGGAATTCAAGGCTTGCTTTTGGTTCTTTTATATAGTAGCCTCTCCCTTGCCAAGTCTCCCTCTTAACAGAATTTTCGTAAGAAATTTATCCTATAAATTCTCTTATGAATTATTCTGTTTGAGCCAAGTTTTATTATAACTCACTTTATAATAAAACAAATACTTATCTCATTTAATTATGAAATAAAATTTGTATAAAATTTTCTAAATTTTTCTTATCATGGAAAAATCAATTCATAATTGATTTTATAAAATTAAACCATTTAAAGTTTATTTTAATCTCCATAAAAAGAATAAATTTAATATATAAATTTTTCTTTATCATGGAAAAATCAATTCATAATTGATTTTATAAAATAAAATAAACCAATCCATGGTTCATTTTAATTTCCATAAAAAGAATAAATTTATTATATAAATTTTTCTTATCATGGAAAATCAATTCATAATTGATTTTATAAAATAAAAAATAAACCATTTAAAGTTTATTTTAATTTCCATGAAAACAAATTTATTTATCCATAATTTTATAAAACAAATCGCGCTAGATTTATTTTATTAATTAAACCAAATAAATTGGTTTTTCCCCTTTGTATTGGCCGGCCAAACCAAGAGGGTGGACACCCTCTTTGGCTGGCCAAACCGAGCCGAACCCATCGTGAATTAAACTCATTTAATTCGTCCAATAAGCCTTCAAAAGACTTAGCCATTTTTAGCTTCCGTTGCGCCTCTGATAAATTTAGATTCGACTTATTTCTCTTGATTGGAAAATTCAATTTTCAACTCGTTTTAAATCCCTCAGATTACTCATAGTGCGTGTGACTAAAAAGGTTTTCGATTTATGTTGGCCGTCTATAATCAACCAATTATAGAACGATCATGAGTGGCACCTAGTAGTACATCATGACCCCCAATTAATCGAAAGATCAACGGTTAACCTCAGAAATATTTCTGAAACCCTTCAGCAGCTCTAATGAATCGTGCCCCATTCCCTTCACCATCTTATACCCACTTGGGTCAGGACATGGTCTGTTTGTGTCAGTCCTCACTAGACTGACTACGTCACTCCTAGCCCAAGTAGTGTCTTTCTCGTCCTTTGGATTTCTAATTACTCTCATGTATTTAAGAGACTCATACTATAATCATGATATGCCCTGGCCAGAGGCTTTGAGTAACAATCCAACGATAGGCCAGGGTATACATCTCCTCGCAAGGAGTGGTGAATCCTTTGTAGGCTGTTCAAACATCTTCGGGCACTTCGGCTTATACCAAATCATCCTGGGTCCACACCTCCTTGGAGATGCTTGCTTAAGATGTTAAAGTATAAGTCTCCATGACCAAGATGACTTGAACACCGCAAGTCAAAGGAACATCGCACTTAAGCTGCAGTAAGAACTTCATTGACATATCTATATAGATTACCATATGAAGTTTTACAGCTAGTCACTCCAATGAACTAGTTCCCTTAACTAGCATCCATGTTTATCTCCGGACATCCCAATGTCACCAGCCAATGAGAATCAGCTGATTAGAGAATAACCCATGCTAGTCTCGACAGAATTGATAGTGTCCGTTTTTTATCAATTCATCGACTAGGGATATTTTCAATACATCACAATTACACATGTAGAGATAATCACTAGTTGTGATCCCATCACAAATTCTCTTATGCTGTGAATTTGTATTACGGACATTCAGTAGATGAGTTTAAGATCCCAATCAAATACACGAACATGTATACTCAAATAGTGAATTATCATTTATTAAAATAATAAATGTTTACAATCATAAGGCGATTGCCTTAGGACACTTCTCTCATATCACTAACAAACTCCCACTTGGCCTAATGCCAATCGCAACGGTATCCAATACCACAGGCTCTAACATGACCCTCAAACTTGTTCTGAGGCAAGGCCTTAGTTAAAGGATCCGCTAAATTCCTTTCAGTGGGAATTTCCTCAATTTGTATGTCATTCCTACTTATAATCTCTCTGATCAGATGATAGCGGCGAAGCACGTGTTTGGATCGTTGATGAGGCCTTGGATCCTTTGCTTGTGCAATAGCTCCATTGTTGTCGCAGTAAACCGGCACTGCTTCATCAATGGTTGGAACCACACCAAGTTCGGAGACGAACTTCTTGATCCAGACTGCTTCCTTTGCTGCTTCGAAGCTGCGATATATTCCGCTTCCGTGGTAGAATCCGCTACGCTGTCTTGTTTGGAACTTTTCCCACTTACTGCGCCTCCATTCAAAGTAAATACATATACAGACTGAGATTTGGAGTCATCCTTATCTGTCTGGAAACTGGCATCTGTATA